>DWRA01002805.1:0-13227 GCA_018250295.1 Spathilepia clonius
CGGCCTGCCGCGCGCGCCCGCCGCCGCGCGCAAGCGGCCCCCGCGCCTCTCGCAGGAGCCGCTCTCGCAGCAGCCGCCGCTGTCCCTGTCCCAGGGCGCGTCCCAGCCCGACTTCAGCCAGGAGTCCGCCGCCCCCGACTGCCCGTCGCAGCCCGACGGCCTGCTGTCGCAGGACTCCACGTACCAGGGAGGTTTTCGCGCGCGCTGCAGCCAGTATTGAGAGCACCGAGCGACCGCCGCGGGCCGCGCCACCCCAGCCGACCTCGCTCCTCCGGGAGGTAGCGGACACGGAACTGACGAGAGACGCCGACGCGTGGAGCGCGCCCGACCGACGATAAGTTAAATTCGGGTGTAGAATCTACGGTCGATATGGATTTCGTGACAAAATTTGTGCGGAAGTCCTTCACGGTTGCGCCGGCGGCGGGATCCGACCGCGACAATGGCCACATCGACCTTGCAGACGAGTGTTCACTCGAGACTTGTAAAGCTGCATCCTGTGTCACGGCATCCTGTCATTACGCTAAGCGTACCTACGCAACACATTCTAATGCGTAATGTAAAATTCAATCTTTAATTACAGGGATAGAAACATAGAATGAACTTTCAGCAAACATTGAGAGAAATCACTCGTTAACGATACCTTCAATGTGAATTAAAAAAAATATCAAATTTATTGTGTCATACGTACTTCCGTAAATTGATCATCGTGCACAAAATCGATAACAAAAATATGCTGAATAGCTTCCATTAAATTTGTAGTAGTTGAAACAACTGCATGTCTATTTTCTTTCACTAGTATCTTTATTTTTCAACGACAAAATTAAAAAAAAAAAGTGGTTGTCAAAAATCTTCCGTTAGACAGACATTTTTATTTATGTAGAGGAGGTGCTCAAGAAGTAGTGAGAATAGTGTAGGCTTCAAATTTATTGTGAGTTTCTGAAGATTTTGTCGGTCGAAGAATATAATTCTGCTGACCTCAAAATTGTTTTGTATAGTATGATTCATAAACACTTAAAAATTAAATGAAATAAGTGAACATGTTCCAGTAAACACATTTTATCTCAATCATTTGATGTAGTAGTATAGTGTAAGTTGAATGTTGTACATACCAAATGTAAATATGTAGAAAATAGCATACCAATTATTTGTCATATTGATGTTTATAGAAAGTGTATAACGCGAAACTACAAATACATATAATAAATAAATAGACTCAATATTTGAATAAGCCCAATATTGTATTGTAATGAAACATTCTATGTTAGTAATAAATACATTATTTCAATGCTAACAAAACAGTTTTGATGACAGCAGTAACTAATTAGATGGGTATTTGGCAAATTATATAAAGGGTTTTCTAGTTCATTGTAATGGAATACAAGTATGGGTAAATAAAATATTTTTGATATTGTTCTACTCATTATTGTCATTGCTTATCGAACACCTCTTAAACAAATCATAATATATTTATATACATTGTTTCTGATATTAGTAAACATCAAAATCAAACTGTATTACATGAAATAAAACATGAGCAATTCAAATGGAATTTACTGTTTTTTATCCTTGTAGAGAAGTAATCTACATACACGTAGTAACGACTTGGGAGTAGTAAAGTTTACTGCGTTTGTTTGTAACTAATCCGTAATAAGTTAAAGATCAATATTATATCGACGCAAAATCTGCAGGAGTTTCCAATAAGACTACGAGGGCAGTACGTCAGTTATGCCTAACGAGTTTTAGGCAACGATTAACTATATTGTTCCACCCATATTGTACATGTACCGGGTTTCCAATCCCAACCCCAACCCCGCCTCACTTAGCTCTTTGACGCTTGTTACATGTAAATTATTATAACTGCTTCAATATAAATAGCTTCGTGAACTTATTCGTAAAACAAACAACTGCTTATTATAAACATTTTTATTACATACGTACATAATAATACACAACAATTATACATATCTGATTGAAAGCTGCGTTTACAAAATAAATGCTACACGTTGTATATTCTATGTACATAAAACATTCCGTACAGATTCTTATTCAGATTACAAAGTTACATAAAAATCATTAATAATGTTTAAATGATTTACCTTAATACTAAAATAAAAACATTTTGCTGCCAATTTTAATATTTATGGAATTCGAGAGCATATGTTTCAACTAAAAACAATGCAATCTTTTACTTGCTTCTTTGAAATATATATCCATTTCTATAGTATAAAATTTACTTTGTGCTTAGCCTTTATTCCTACTAGCTTCAGATATACATACTTCTGTTGTCTTACAATTCTATTTGGTAATATAAAATATAAAAATGCAAAACAGACATTAGATTTTACTATACAAGCATATAATATCTCAATAATATTAATAATAATAAAACTCAATATTACTCAAAATTTTACAAAAGCTAATTTAAGTCTTGTTAGTTGCGTAGTTCTATATAATAGGGTTAAAAGTCGTAGTAAATTTAATATATAAAAAAAATCATTATATAATTGTAAAACTTTTGAGCACTTTGACATTAAGGCGTTCGTCAAATTAGCTTTCTAGGCACCTTTCGTTTCGTAAGGCAAAGCACGTATAAGCACAAGTTAAAAGAATATCCAATAGGGTATTTGACCATTGTGACTAAGTTTTAATAAGTCGTTATAATATAATTATCATTATTATATTTTATGTATGTAAATATCAAAAACAATACAAATACTAGAAAACTACATATTAAAAATGCAGTATATTCGAGACCACTTTTGAACTTCAATGCAATATCATAAACACAATAGTGTTAACTAAACACCTATGCATGAGTCTGATCTCAAAATGAGAGACAGTCATAAACACATTCGAGAACATAGTCTTTTACAATACTAAAAATAATGGACATAATAATAGTCAAATACCCTGTAATCAGTACCCTTAGTATAAGTTTTTTTACGTTAAGCGACTCGATCGTCGTTAACTAATTGGCCCATACTTCTCCTAGTAGCGCCCTTTTGCGGAACGTACCGGAACTAAAAATTTTGCTATGTAACGTAAAAATACTCATGCTAAGGGTACAGTGCCGAATTCCCAAGTCGAGTCGATCAAGCGCGATTGACACTATTCGTCATTCATTATTAAGAGCTATGCGTGCAGTCTACAATCGTACGCATTCTGCTTGTTGTAACCAAAACATTGCCGATAATCGCGCCTAATTCACATTTCCATTGATCGCTACTCCACTTCCGTACTGCGGATTTGCGAAGAAATTATTAATTGTGAAATTCCGCTGGAAAAATCATCATAGTAAAGCAAAGGCTTTATTTATATTTTCCATGCACCTGTAAGAATAATCCGTTCCACAAAACCACAGATCAGAAGCATAGCTAAGCTGATTTGGTTGTTTTCATTCATTGAGGTAGTGGCGGCGGCTGGACGGCAGCATAGGTCGGGTAGTACGGCGCGAACTTGGCGGGGCCAGTTATCGCCATATGACTACTCTCGGATCGGTCTTGGATGGAACGTGCGGTATATGGAGATTCTTTGTAGACTGGTTCAGCTGAAATTGTAGTGCATAAAAATTATTGACGCACACCGTCGTAACAGAGAAATCACATAAGCAATGGAAGAGACCCATCCAGATGTATAATTCACTTTAGGGTAATTTACAGTTACGACATGCAGTTATTGCAAATAATCCGCTTTTGTCTTTTTTCAATAGGAAAAATCTTTTTTTTTTTATGTGGCTTATGTGTAGAAATTTGCCACAATGAAACTGTATAGACAGTTCTTACCCATGTGCCCATAAATCCTGCGTTAAACAAAGTTTCCGAGTTACTGGTTGAAAAACCGTGACAAAATAAATGCGGGATTATAAATTCTTTAAAAGCATATACTTACTAAGTGTTGGATAGAGTGACTGATAAGGTGGTTGTGCGGGCGCTGTGCCCGGCACCACCCAGCCGCCCGGTACGTCTCCGGGGCCAGACGGAACCTAACAACATTGAGATAAATTACAAAGGTAGAAATACACTCTTGTGTTTAAAGGATTTGATGAATCAGTTAACTTTATTTAACTTAGGTGCTATAATATGATCTAGATATAGAAATGCAATATGTATTATATGCCAATACTAAACTCAGGTAGGATTTTGGTAGGATTTCGACTATGAGTGAAATTTCTATTCTAATTGTTTGTTACATCATCATATAGTATTGATCATTGTATATCAGAACAAAACCTATACGCCTCTTTGCCGCATTTATTTCGTAATATAACATACATTCTTAATTTAATTATTTCTTTTAATTAATTCTTATTATTATTAGTATCAACTTAGCGCAGACTAGTACGTGGGGACACAATAAAATGATTAACTCACATTATTAGGTAGGACAGGTTGTCCCGGACCGACAGGCAACACGGCCGGTTGGCTCGGCGTCATCGGCTCCGAAGGAGGCGCTGATGGAGCGACTTGTCCCGGCAATCCGATCAGAGGCACTGTGCCGATGTTGACATACTTACGGTCCTTCATACCCATGTGCATGCCTGATACTACACATTGCACCTGTACAGATAATACTTCTCACATAAATATTTCGACGGGCCCCATGAACAAAATCGTATAGAAAAATAAGACGAAATTTATTTTATTACTGTAAATTGGTAATTTTTCATATACGATTTTGTTCTAGGGGCCCGTCGATTTTAAGTTACACTATTGTCTTAAAATTTCAAGTAAAATGTGATAAAAAAATCATTAAAATTATTTGTAAGATTTCATAGAGAAAAACCAATGTCTATGGTAAGATTAAGTTTTGGTTTGCCACGCACTGTGTGACATTAATGTTACTTATGTGCCAGTTAAATCAGCTACAAGTTTAAGTAGAGAGCTACAGTTAAAGTAGAACTACAAAATATCATACACGCAAAAGAAACATATTACATCAGATCAGTGATATATACCTTAAATTCGCAGTCAAAAATTCAATGTACAAAGCTACAATTTGCACCATTAGACTATTGTAATACATAATAGCATCATTCATAAACCGGTGACCTTGAAACAAAGCCTCTAACATCTAATTATACTCAATGTTACACTTGGGTAATAAAGCATAACAAACAGGGCATCACATAGTAAATGAGCAATATATGTAGCTACACATTCATTGAATCCTTGGTTTAACATTCTATTAACATCAAATTTGTAGTAATGGCTGCCAAAAAGCAACATTTACCTTAATGTCATAGTCCAAATCAATAATGTTGCAATTGACTAGGTTAGAAGGTGGTATGGGTGGAACTTCCATGGACAAATTCCAATGCTTTGTTGTCCCACCAGGTGCTGGACCCTGCTGCACTGTGAGCACTATTTCCTTCTCTTTTTTCGTGACTGTAGAAGGTGACGTCGCACGGTAATTCACAACCTGTATGGATTTTGAAAGATATAAAAGTTTATCCAGAGACAATTATAAAGATAACTTAAACAATAATTATAATACAACACATACACAACATTTTGAGATACACTGATTATATTTTGTCATGAGTAAAAATTTACATAACATAAATAAACAAGAAGTTTAATTACAATAAAATCAATAGATAAAAAATAGTATAAATCTTATTTTAATACAAGTTCAATATAAGATATTTTCAGATTTATAATATGTTCTACATAAACTTTTGAGTCTTACTGGTATCATTAGCACACAGAAAGGTAATAGACTTACCTTCCTCAGGAATATCTTAATAAGTTCAACATTAACATTGCTTTTGTTTTCAATATCAATGGTGAAGGGTATAACTTGTCCAGGACAGTAGCCAGATACTGGCGCCTGCACATCTACAGACAGTGGGGGTGAAGCACAGCAAAAACAACAGAATGTTTTTTCCATCTGAATACGAATTGGTTCCTGAAAGTAATCATTAACTTTTTTATACATATACCTTATATTTCATACATTTAGTGTTCTATGGACATTAAACAATAAAAACACCAATACATTTTTGTCAATTTAAAAATGTATAACAGTGTGGTTTTACCAAGGAGATAACACTGCACACCCATTTCTATTGTAAAGCAGTTCTTGTGTTTTGTTGTAACTTTTCGGACATACATATGAGGCAACTATCTTTATCCTCAAAAATAGCAATTCATCTGCAAGGGACTTTAGTTATAACCTCTGATCTATATGGAATTGACTATACATCGCTTCTTTGCTTCAATAACGTGTTATCTAAAAAAACACAATTTTGCAGTAGAGTATTTTTTAAATAAAAAAAATATAGTTTACTTAATTGTGTATTTTTTTTACCTTTATTCTACATTAAGTACAAACTTTAACACTTTAGGTATCTCAAATCATAAGATACACAATTAATTCAAATATTTTTTTGAAATTAAAAAAATGTTTTACTGTAAAATTGTGTTTTTTAAGATAACACATTATTGAAGCAAAGAAGCTACATTTCCATGGGCTGCATTGTTCGTAACCCCAAAGCACTCAATAATGATTGAAAACAAGTCATAATAACTGTTTCATTGTATACAATATAACTGATTATTATGTTCACATTCATAACTATAATTATATAACCCTCAACCGTGAATAAAACCATAAAGTTAATTACCATTGTTTTTAAATATAATCATAATCATTGCACTATTAATTGCCAGACTAAATTGAACTCAGATTAGCTTTAAAACAGAATGTTTACATACAAATGAGTCATTGTATTGATAAAACTTTAGACTTACCTGTTTGTAAATGTTTGCACATTACAAATAATGTACAAATGTAACAGTATCCAAGTTAATGCCTCCTAATTGTAACATTCTATATCATGAACTAGAGAAAAAATTATTTGATTCAGGAGTGTCGCCTTAAACCCCCTTTTAATCTAAAATTGAAACTACTTCAGTCTGGTAAAATTTACAATAATTACTGAGAGTCCACTGGATAGTTTTAAACTTTTTAAAGTGTTTGGAAACATAAATCACTTGATAATATTTTGCATTTCAGGTCATGGTAACTTGACAGGTAAGATATATTAACATTATCTGAATATTAATACTATAATACTTCAGCATTCTGCACTGGAGCAGCATAGTGTGGTATATTCCAGCATTTCTTCTGAAGTGAGGAAAGATCCGTGCAGAGCAATGGAATATAAAATTAATCCCAAGTAAATTTATTATTATGAAGTAGCAAACCTTACCCTGTAAGATGGATTGAGGTTGAGATCCAAAGCATTGATGACAGTGAAAGCCATCTTTGTCTCCTGATCGAATTTCCATGGACGGTCTAAAGTCACCTTCACTGTGTATCTAACATAGCCATAGCGGCCTTCAAATGAAGATGGCAGTACAGGTGGCAGGGCACATGTAAAGTTGTACACCTGTTTTCCAGCTGGTATTTCTATTTCACTACCTGTTTTAAAAATACAATATATTATGTAGACTTCTTTTTGAATGTTTTTATTTTATTGTGCAAAATTATACACACTATTTCATATCTTGCAATACATAAAGATTTGTACTTACAATAATTACATATAATTTTTTAAAAGTGCTTTTACCAAGCTTAAAAAAGAAGGCTACAGAAAAATGTGTTCATATAAACCCATAAAAACATATTTTTAAGCTATGTATCAAAACCAAAATTTTAACAAATAATTAATTATTAAAAGTTTAGAAACCGTTTAGTTACACTATTATGTATTTATTGTGAACTTACCAGAACTACTGCCAAGCAAGTAATAGCTGATTTGGAAGTACTCTTCATTGCCTGTATGCAATGTATCCGTGGACTGTGTTTTGCCTTCCGAATCCTGCTCTTCCTTACTCTCACTCCATTCCGTATGCGCCTCTCCTTTAAACTTAACATGGATACCTGCAAATCAACACCATCCATTATCAATACCAATTAACTATCTATACATGGTACATCGCACACATTCTTCTATTATATGAATGCGGATATGTCACTCGCTGAACATACTCTGAGTCATACATAAATGTAGCAATCAATTACAAATAGATATCGTTACCTCGAACTTTTTTGGGACTATCAAACACGTATTCTATTCTCCCATTTACAGTTTGACCGGCGTAATAAGTGTTCAATTGGTTATCCAGGTATATCGCAGCTTCTTTTATGCCCATTGTGGGTAATTTATTATTAATTTGCTCGCTCGACCCGGTCTACCTACACTTGTTTTGCACTATTCTTTGCTATGGTATCCTTCACGATGACTTCATTTCACTTGTCATATGAAGTCACCATTACAGATTACAGACTAAAGAGTAATATCCGGACACATAGAGCAATGTGAAACTTATCGTAACGTTTTTACAGCTGAGAGATTTATAAAATATCTTATGTATTGAATTATAACAGTTTAGGGTCACCAAGGGGAGCATCTGCTCCGTAAGCCTAAAATTTAAAAACCCAAAAACACAGAGACCAGTGATCAGTAATGCCAACTGGGGGTTTTCCCCTAAATTTAGGGGGAATCAAGGTGACCAGGGGTTTTTTAGGGGGGTACATTTATTTAGGGGAATTTTTAAAGGATAGAATAGATTTTTTTCTCAAAAAAAGGTCAGCCAAGAAAAGTTAAAAAATAAATTTGAAGAAAGAAAATTAAGAAATAACAAGGAATCAATAGTATCGTAGTCAGCCATTAAATAACAATATTCCTCTAAAGTGATCAATTATCTATGGTTAGTCAGCCAAATTAATTTCAATGTCAATATGTAAGATTAAAACAGAAGTCAACCGTAGTTTAATGTTAATTTATATTCACTTGTTGATTGTAGAATTCTTCTATAACAACAAAACAATATTACATAGATAAATTACTTATTTAATTTGCGATATGGTATAAAAATTGATTTTTTTTCAGCGAGTTGTTAGATAAGAGTGACACTTTAAAATGTTTTTGACATGATTGATGTTTCTGTTATCATTCCTGTATACAATGGCGAGAAATGGATTGATAACTGTATGAAATCGATAGCAAATCAGACTATACTTGAAACTGAAACTAGAATCGAAATTGTTACTTTTAACGATGGAAGTACGGATGCATCAGCAGATTTACTGCAGAATTGGGCGACTTATTTCAAGTACCGTGGGATACCTTTTGTTATCACTGGGTCACCGACTTCTAGAGGCGTAGGTGCAGCTAAAAACGGAGCTATCAGACATAGTTCGGGGCAATACTTGTGTTTTCAAGATGTAGACGATGTTATGCACCATAACAGAATACTTCTACAGTTAAATGCTGCAAAACAGAATCAAAATATTCTTATTGGAAGTAAGATCTCTCGTATTCCTGTTAACTCAACCCCCCGCTTAGTGAGATGGGCCAACAACCTGCAACCATCACAGTTAACATTACAAATATACCTTTCCTATGGGCCTACAATATTGATGCCTACGTGGTTTTGCCACAGATCAGTGTATGACAAAGTAGGAGGTTTCATTGAAACTGGACGAGGAACTCCTGAAGATTTAATATTTTTTTATGCCCATATTGACAAAGGTGGACAGTTATGTAGAGTAGATGAAGAATTAGTAATTTATACTTACCATCAAGATGCTGCTACATTTTCAGTAACAAGAGAAATGATACAAAAAATTCAATTGAATAGAATTGAAAAGCTTGTGTTGCCATATTGGGACAAATTTACAATTTGGAATGCCGGTAAAGCTGGCCGGCGATTAGTTCGCTTATTACATCCAAATAATCTTAAGAAAGTTGAAGCTTTTTGTGATGTTGATAAGAGTAAAATAGGCCGTACAATTGAATTGTATTGTCCTATTAAAAGAAGAGTTATAATCAAAGTACCTGTTATTCATTTTAAGGATGCAAAGCCTCCACTTATTATATGTGTTAAACTTGATCTGTCAAATGGAGTTTTTGAAACAAATCTGAACTCATTGAATCTCACTGAAGGGCAAGATTATATTTTATTCAGTTAATATAAGTATAGGTATTTGTGAAGGCCTAAACTATTTTAGTTACTATATTAATACTGTGTTATTAAAATACTCATTTTATGTTATTTATTTAAAAAGTTATATCATTTATTAAATTTTTACACTATGTAACCATTTATTATTATTGTATATTGTTAACTCTGATTTTTATAAATGCCATTATAATCTTCAAAGTAATGCAAAATTAAAAATATTTTTTTTAACAAATAAATGATAAAACAGTAGGTTAATTTTAATTGATTTTTGTTTAGTAATACTAATGGTATTATTAAACAAAAATCCAAGTCAAATCAAAATATTACATAAAACATAATGGTGATCTAGTTGTTAAATGTTGTTCATTAGAGTTTATAAAAATTTGTAGCTTCATGGATGTAATACATATGCAAAATTTTATTGAATAATTAAGACACATCAATGACACAGATAACAAAAAAGTTAAAGTGTGAAAGTAAACATACCCATAAAGGAAATTACAACTCCTTTATAGAATAATATTTAGAAAACAGGAAATATGGGCAATAAACATATGCTTGACATTGGAAGTTACTATCACGCTAATAGTGCTATTTATTGCTAAAAAGGTAGTTTGATGCGTGAAAGTAATAACTTATGATAGCGTTACAAAAACAATTCTAAATATGTGTGAAAGAAAAAGTGTCATTAAAACCAAATGTTAATATAAAAATTAGAGTCTATTCCGAAGAACTTATTTTTTGCACTTTAGGTATTTATAGTAAAACAGACAAGTTTATTTATTAGCCTATATAAATTATGTTAGGCTCCTCTCTTACGCGATATGAGCAGTATACAAAAGTAGCACATATTGTATTACGTAGATATTTTGAATTTACCTCGCCCTAGTCTATTATCTAAAATGCAACAGGAACTCAAATTGAGAACACAAAGGCTTAATAATAAAGTTACCCTTTCAATAAAATTATAAAAAGTAAGTATAATGATATAGAGAAATATTCATAAGTAAATTATCGTTATTTTTATTTCATCTATGTAGCTACTTATATTCGAGAAATTAAAAAAATATATATTTTTACGGCTTCTTTTATTGTTGGTACTTCAATCGGTCGGGGCTTTACCTCTTTGGCATATGGCAACACTTCTCAGTTGGGTTGTCAGCGTTAATTTTTCTGACATTTGCTTGCTAATATAGCAAATATGCTAATTGCTATCAATATCAATGTATCTGGCTTCCTTGTAGCTCAAGCTCAGAGTAAAGAAATATATGCTCGTATTTTAGATTGACTGAACATAGAAATTAGAAAACGGTTTCGTTTATAACAACCAATATAAATATTAAATACAGACGATATGGATGAGACCAAGAAGGAAACACAAACCTATACAGTCGAAGATCTAAAGAATAAAGGTAATGAATGCGTGAAGGATTCAAAGTACATAGAAGCCGTATTGCACTATACTCACGCTTTAAAAATGGATCCAAACAATTACGTGTTATATAGCAATAGATCATTTGCATTTTTAAAACTGGATCAACACTATTTGTCGCTCCAAGACGCCAACGAAACTGTGCGATTACAACCTCAATGGGCAAAGGTTTGTTTGAAGTTCTGTTATTTCTTTCAGGCTACGGCAGCTCTGCTTATTTTAGAGGGTTTGATAGCACCGTAACATTTTTACTTTACGTCATTATTATATACAGGTATTTTTAGTGTAGCACTGCTGTGATTGGTATGTATTTCATGAATCTTAGTTATTGAATGAGCCAAGAAAATTCAAAAATAGAACTCTTTATGTAAATTATTACCAGCTTTTTTACTTGTACTACAAGTAAAGCATAGTACAGTATTAAGTAATGTTACCCAATTTTTATTTATAGGGTTATTTCCGTCGAGCAGAAGTGGAAGCTGCCAGTGGTTTATATGATGAAGCTATTATATCATATACTAGAGCACTTCAACTTGACCCACACAATCCCAAGTTGATAGAATCAATAAAAAGTATTACTGATATACAGAAACAAAAGAACAAAAGTAAGTGATATTTAGATTTTTTTTTTTATTCCTCTATTACATTTTACATTTCTCCGTATGGACACCTTTAATTGACCAAAACAAGAATAATCTTGTTTACAAGGATTGTTAGAATAATGATTTCATGTTGATACTCCTGTGGTTCTTTAAGATTATATTATATTATTTTATATAGTAGCAGAGTCACCTATGGAAAAATAAAGCACAATACATTGCAGAAATAATATGTCCTCCTTTAACATTTCAAGTAAGGTGTCAAAATAATTAAGGTGGTACTTAAAGTAGCTTTCAATAAAAAAATATTCGGAATAAAATATTTTTTATTGAATACTAATTACAAAACGAATACTCTTCTTGACTATGGAACACTTCAATGATCCAATACCTTAAGTGTAATAAATATGTACTTGTAAGGGTGCTCTGTGTATCTCCACTGAATTCTTTCTAAAAAATGTTTTTATTTTCACTGGGTTAATTTAAAATTTAGGAATACCCTGCTTACATTTAGGAACAAATAATTAAAGTGAGAAATACATATATTTTCTCCTATTTCAGGAAACCAAAACACAATTTGGATCTGCACATGTGTGGGGCTTGTCATTGGAATTACGGTAGTCGTGTTAGACTACATGTTGACGACAAAGAGAACTTTAACTGTAATTTTTTATTGCTTTCATATTCAATTCTCTTTTCAAATATATTTTTTATATACATTATGGAGTAGCAAACGAGCATGCGGTCCACCTGATGGTAAGTGGCAAATGCCGCCCATGGACATCTGTAATCCACCTCAGGTAAGACTACAACTCTACCTGAGGTCGACCACAGATCAGATGTTACCCCTGTTGACTAAGTAGGAATGCCTCGGGTTGCCACACCCTTCAAACTATGAGATAGCACTTACCACTGCTGCTATTAGGCTGGAAATACATAAGTGTGGTAGTAGTGCAGTTGGAGTTCAACCACAAGAGGTTCTATAATCTTCAAATGAATGAATTCTAAGAAGTTTACACTAACCTTCCCATTACAAATTTTTGTGAAATCAAATTAGTAGGATAAATGAATAACGAAATTAATATTACAAATGTTCTTTGGTATTGGAACATTGCAATGTTAGGTATATTAATTTACCTGCAGTAAAGTACAGCTGAAATATTATTTACATTTCAGAATCCTTTGACTATGGTAGCATTTTCAATAGCACTGTCAGGTGTAG
>DWRA01002806.1:0-13221 GCA_018250295.1 Spathilepia clonius
TTTATATGCGTATTCAGTAGGTCTGAGAATCGGCCAACATCTATTTTTCATACCCCTAAGTGATAAGGGTTGTTCATTCTTAATTTTTTGACGAAAATTTTTTTTCATTTCTATTTTTTTATAATGTGGCATAAAATACCCTAAATTTTTACTTTTTAATGGCCATTTTAACAATTTAATCATTTTTATAAGGCAAAACAACGTTTGCCGGGTCAGCAAGTATAGTATAAATATATAAAGGATAATACGCAACATATAGTACGTTATTATTATTGAAATGTTAAATTAAACGAAGGGTTTAAAGGAATTTAAGAAAAGAAAAGGGCAATAATAGAATGTAACATAAAATATAAATGGTTCAAAAAATATTTTTCTTAATTTGTACTTGCAATGTATGACCTTTAAATGGTACTATTTGGTAAAATAAGGCATAATATTAGCGATCCGATTGATGAAGGATTTTATAATAGCATTGTGTTTTTAACTGAATTCAAAAAAGGAGGTTCTCAATTCGTCTGCATGTTTATTACATGTAATAATAACTTAAAAAAATGGAGGATAATATAACAATCTTTAGATAAGATTGTAATACTGGACGTCGGTCACGGATGCATTGCTATTCCTAGAATTAAATTTGTATGCCTCTTACGCTTTCCCATAACACTATTCAATGCTCTTTTTGTTAAATATCTTTAAACGTAGATAAAAACCCTGTTTCCTAATTATTAATTATATATGAGTATGGCAAATATGGCAACTATTAATATGTATAATATTTGTACTTTTAGGGATTACATTATCATTCATTCTCGGTATATTTTGTCTGTGTGTATGTCATTGAAAATAAACCCAAACACGTAAGTTGGCATCTAAAATTCAATGTGAAAATAGTTAATATGTTCCATGATACAGGCATTTCGGTTCGGTTCTTATGCAGTCACGAAATCGGAAAACACTTTAAAAGGATATTTACAAAGTGTCTTCTACGTTTTAAACATAGTGACTATTGTGTACTTGAGAAACGCTATATTGAAGATAATATGTTTCTCACATGAATATGTGTTTTCCAGTCAATACACTTAACATTCATAATAACTCTATTGAACTTGTTATTTCTGTATTCAAAGTACCTATTGAATTTATGCGTTGTAACGAATCGAAATATACCGAGGGTGACGATAATATTGTATGTTTCGTGGCTTTAAGCCTTCAAGTTTTTCTGAAATGTATACGCCCTGAAGCACTGTACTCCGTTGGCCATACCCAGCGAGAAATTACACAAAGATAACGCGTAATTCACTGGTGTTATAACCAAGCAGTATCTCGTCCAGATGAATCCAGTAGCGGCCAGAGTGGCTGATTGTGTTGTTGACACTTTGTCTAACGGACGGCGGTAGTCGTCCAATGACGCCATCACTAAAGCCTGGAAATTGATAAGAGTTTACGTGGACTGTATCGTAAGGGTGGTTAAAATCTGAAGATTATTTCTAACGACTAAATATATTAAGACAAAATATCTGCGTACTAGACTAGGTTAAAGCAAAATAAATCTGTGAGGCACAGAATAGTTTCTCTTGCTGTTAATACAGATTAAATATAGGGCTGTAGTTGAATACCTTTGTATTGTCGTTACTCCATTAAGTTATCATAATCGAATTATTACCTTATTCATAGCTGTATGTAATAAACCACGATAAGCGACACTCATAAATTGTAAGATCGTGCCAACTACAATTTAATGTCCTTTCACTTACAAAATATGCAAAAACACGTGTCGCTCTGTTGATTCTTCTAGTATGACAGTTTTCTTTATTATAGAAGTAGTAAATGAACATGCAGTCCACCTGTTGGTAAGTGGCTACTGCCGCCTATGGACATCTGTAATCGACCCCAGATAACATTAGAAATATACCTGAAGTCGGTCACAGATGCGTAGCTGCCTCTTAGAACTAAGTTGGAACTTAGTTCTAAGAATGTCTACTTCCCTACACTAGAATACAACAGCGCTTAATACTGCTGGTATCATGCAAAAACAGGCCTAGCAGTGGTGCTGCCGGAATCAAGCCACGGAGGCTTCTAATACCTCCAAAATTTTTATTTTAAGTTGTTATTTGTATTTAATTATTACACTATCTTGTAAATTTTGTACCATTTCTGTAGAAAAAAAAATCTACCCACCTGTCAGAATATTCTTGTGCCTATCATTTTGAAGCAAAGGAAATATCATAATATATGTTAACTAAAGCTTGTCATCCAATATTGAAATTCACAATAACTGTTACAAAAAGTAAACAACAAACAAACATTACAAACAGACGAAATTAATACAAAAGGGCAGAAAGAAAACAGAAAACATGTCAAAACATAACAATGCTTTATATTTCCATAGACATGAATAAAAGGTTTTACAAAAATAGACAACTTGATTTCTATAAAAGTTTGTTTAATAAGATTCCAAGCTTAATTCAATTACTGCTTAATACAGTATGAAGTCAAATTATAAAATCAAACGCATTTTACGTATCATTGATATCACAGACTGACAATACGCATTTTAATATCGAGCACCATAGCGTTTGTTAAGAGTTATTACTAGTGGCCGACCAAAACTGGTTTTTCAGCCGAAACCGGACCTATTTCGTTTTAGTTTCGGCCGAAAAAGTATACATTTCGTGGAACTCAGTTTTACAGACTTACAGAACAATTTACGGAACCTTCCCTCTATTAATTTATGTTTTTGTTTTAATAGGCGTACATAGAATATTTTATTTCGTAGTCCTTATTAATTTTGTAATAAAAATTAAGTGTAACTTATAAGTGGTTTCTCAGCGTAATGAGACCTTCATTACTTAATTGGTCACGAAACGTCTTTGATGCAAACCAATGCTCAAGTCTCCATTAATGTGTTCGACTGGGCCGAAAGGTACGGCCGATTTCTGGCCGACACGGAAACTTTAACTGATGCCTTTTTAGGCTGAAACTTTTTAAAACTGAATCTTCGGTCGGTCACTAGTTATACGCCTTCCTAAATTAAAATCCAAATTCAAGCGCTCAAAAGACGTAACTAACATTATTTTACCGCGATGTGTTAGCTTAGCTACATGAAAGGCGATTGAAAAATCCGTCCATTTCTTAAAAGACTACAATAATGTAAATTCTAGTTAATACGATATTCAACAACAATTAAAATTGTAAATATAAAATTGATTTAATACCCCAAAGTATCCTACTCGAAAATTGCGTCAGTAACGAATTGCAACTGTTTGCAATTGTTTGAGCCCGTCTTACTAACCCCTAACAATAAATAAAACCCCCTGATACTATCTAATTTTCTACAGTAATACTAATCTGTCATTTTATACTTCACCTAAACTAATATGTGCCATATTTATGAAAGAAAACATTTCATGTGTCGGATTTTTTTGTAGCCTGTTGGTGTTTGAACGCTCGTCCTATCTGGTACAAACTAGTTCCAGCGACAAACACATTGACAGCAAAAAGACTATAGTTTTTTGGTATGATGACAAGAGAGTATCTTGACCAGATGAGGCCGGTCGCCGCCAGGGATGCAGATTGTGGTATGGATAAGGTCTCGACAGGCCGATTCAAGTCACCCAACCCAGCCAACACCAAGCCCTGTAAGTGTTAAAAATGTCGGTGAAAGAAGTATTAGGTTGATTTTATCGAAGTGCTATGAAGACAATGAATGATTACATGACAGTAAGCAAAACTGAATACAATTGAACACGCACAACTCAAACAAACATACAAGAGTCATGTTACATTCACAGAATAAGGAAAATTTAAACCAAGCAAGCATTGTAACAACTCATAGATTTTATTTAATTCAAATTCATGCAAAAAACCATTTTTGACATAAAATGCTCATTCATATTTAAGCAACATGTATCAATTAATTGTTACTATGTTTTTTTTGTATGTTTTCCAAATTGTTGATGATATTAGAACTGCTTTAGTTCCATTCTTATTTATAGCAAAGGAGTAGAGTGGCATTTACACCTCATTTTTAATTGAATTTGGTAAGATACACAATCACATTTTCTACATTTCAAGGTCTTTAAGAGTAGAAAGATAGTTTCAGATAAAATTTATTTTTTATGTTGATTTAGTTATCAATGACTATGAGCTAAAATGATAAAATTAAACATGCAATGTAGAAAATTATCAGAATTACACCTTTCATTAAATATTCAAGTCTTTGCCTTAAGAATTCTGATATTCTCAAATGATTTATATGTATACTATGAACTGATCAACATTTTTAGGCACCAATGGTATGAACTATTAACATCAAACGATCATAATGGATGTATGTAAACATGCTACCCATAGGACATACCATCTTATTAATATATGCTGTTCTTTAAAAGAATAAGCTTTTAATTTATAAACTGATTTAGTAGAACAAGTCAAGAACTTAATTTCCACATCATTATTACAAAAATATTTTGATTGTATTTAAAATTTAATTATGATTGCATTGTATTAAAATTATTGTAGTGAATTGTTAACCAATTAAAAAAATATTGGTATTCACTACATTATATTTTAATATGAGAGTTGTAATTTAGTATTGTACTGATTTTGTAACCATTTGTAAAATTATTGTAGTGAATTGTTAACCAATTAAAAAAAATATGGTATTCACTACATTATATTTTAATATGAGAGTTGTAATTTAGTATTGTACTGATTTTGTAACCATTTGTCGATAGCAAAACAAGTATTTAAAACGTTTATTCAAATTATTTAAATAAACACGATCTACATAGTCACTTTAGCTTTAATGTTTCCGAGTGGCGTTATCATTGTCGTAGACAAGGTTCCGTCAATACAATTTAATAATAGCCAACCTTGACAATAACTCTTGAATAAAATAGAATATTTACTTACCCATTTGAATGCAGGGGCCCAAAAGAATATTGTTTTAGGACCTGTAAAAAGCAATCGATCAGTATGAAACCAATTTAAACGTTCCAAATTTAAAAATCGAATCCCTAATATCTTACCAGCTTCGTGCTCCCACAGAGGACGGAGTTTCGATGGGACAAATCGTTCTGCGAATAAAACTATTGCCTTGTATGCTTTCGACATTTTCGAAAAATATACGTTGGTTAGGTATAAGTTTCTAAATTTTGAGGTTCGGGAGATATGTGGGAGTAGTTTAAAATTAAATTGGGTGGGAATTTACATGACCACTCGAATCGGTCGTGACGAGACCTTGAATAATTTGATTATGTTAAATCTTGATGGCGCAGTGCAATGCGTAGACAGTTTATGTCATAATTCGTGATAAGTTGATAACAAACGTCAGGTATGAAAGATGCCATTACTTTGCGTTTATTAATTACGGCATTTTTTAAATATTAATTCAAACTATGTGAATTTTGATCTTATTCGTATTAAAATGTATATTAGAACAACAATATTTAGAACAAAAATTGAAATTTTGTATTTTAATTCCATTTATAAGTTTTTTATTGCAGAAATGAAAAGATTTAAATTAATACTTAAGTCTGAAATAACGAAACGCTCTAAGGATGCGTTCTAAAGTTTAATAATTTAAACATAATATTTGAATATGTATTTAATTGTTTATAGGAAAGTTTAAAATTAAAAATGTAGATGTAATAGGTAAATAATAAAATACCACGATATTTCTAAAGTAATTACATAATTCATCATTCATATTACGAATTTTTTACATTTTCATATTTTACCATTTGAGTTTAATTGCGTGTTTTAGGATTGACTTTTTATTATGCAATAATATTATTGCAATTATCTTTATAATATGACTAATTTGATCGCATCTTAACTTTAGAAAACATGGGTGCGGAGCGGGCCTGTGCGTGTGAAGTGTGATTAGTGTGAATGTGTCAGTGGATATTTAGTTTTCTTTGTTTATTTTATTTTCATGTGAACTCCACTGCTTTTTACTTTACTTTGTATTGTGTTATTAATTTATGGTTTAAGTCTTTTGTGTTGAGTGTATTTTGATCATGGGTACAAGTACAATGGGGAGCGACTTGCACTCCGATAAACAGGACAAACTTCTGAAGTTACAGGCACGAAAGAAAGAGTTGGAACAGCTCCTGGCTTCTAAAAACGAAGAGCTGTATAAACTATGTGTGCAGGAAGTGCAGTTGACGGGTGTAATGCCGCCGGAAGCACCTTTAAGTCCAGAAGTGCCTCAAAGAGAGCGTCTGGGGAGTATTCGCAGTGTTGAACGCTCTACTGACGGTACGGATGTCCAGGACGGTGCGGACAACTCGTCCAGGCGCCTCAGGATACCATCAGCGGACCGTGTGCACGATACTGAACAGAACTTACGTAAGAATCTGTCACACAGGTTATCAACGCCGTCCATATCAGGTATGTCGACTAAAAGCGCTCACTCGAGACACGTACGACGACCTGAGACCAGCTGCTCCAACTTTTTCCCATCGCCACCCCAAGAACGGAATCCTGATACGTTTTCAATACACACATCACACACTTATCCTGCTCTAGCTGGCCGACATGACATTGCTCCTGAAAACATGCATAATGACATACAACAGGGACCTATTTACCGGCACCATACTATGACCACTGAGTACACCAATAAGATTTACTACAATAATCCAACTGAGGCGCACAATGTTTCTCGGCTACGAGAAACCCACTTCAGCTCTAGTCACCCAGATATAACAACTCACTACTCTCACGGTACAGTTGCAGCCCATCCTGTTCCACCACAGAATGGTATGAGGAACACCCCTCTCATATACCAATACGCCTCACATTTGAAAGCACAAAGTCAGCATCTAGGGGGTTTAACGCACCACCATCAAATGCAGACTCAGTCAAAGCGGAGAGGTGACGGTGTTCGCCGAAACACTTTACAAAGGACACAAACCTACCATCTAACGTCGCACAGTGATTATAATCATCATTTAGAGAACATGACTGATGCTTACCGACCTCCAATACCCATGTTCCAACATAGATCTCAGCCTGATATCCAAGAGCAACCAGTAGAAAGAACTCAGGTTCCCTTAGAACGTGTAGCGCCAGTGCCTACCTCATTGCCGTTGCGTGAACGTAACACAATAAGGAATCCGTTACACATGCAGTTACAAGTATCAACGGACGATTATTTAGATGAGAGACGGTTGTATCCAGACACGATGAGTCCTGTAAGCCAGATATCTGGCTATTCTCACGGAAACTTTGATTCCGTTAGCATGAATAAGTTCTCTCCACTTTCACCTTCAGAAAATAAGGTTAAAGAGAAACAGTGGTACGAAACTTCGTTAGATTCACCTACTAAAGAAGTTCCTTCGTTGAAGAAGAGCTCGAGCATAAAGCGGACTCCCAGCATAGGTGCTTCACAGACCTATGAGATAATGATTGCATCAGGACGTCACTCCGCCATGCAAAGCCCAAACCATGTCGCGCATAGCCCTCCAGTGCTTTCCCCTAGTGCTGTCTCACTAGATTCACCCAAAAACTTAACAGTAATAGAACAGGGTAAATGTATACCGTACAGGGAAGAGACAAAACCTTTCGAAATGTCCGATTTTTACAAATACTCAACTAAGTTTAGACAAAATACAGCCCAAAAGGCACCACCGCCTAATCCTTTGCCAAATGTGAACACTATGTACAACAAATTGCCTATGGAGTTGCCACAATATAGCCAGGACCACTGGCAAAGTAATTAACTTGCAAAATTAAAAAGGGAACCTTTAAAACTTGGAAAAGAGTAGTGAACAAGTTATCCCCATATTTATATTGTTTTCGTGTATATCTAGGATGCATGCGTTATTTTAATTAATAAAATAATTAGTAGTTTTTTAGTTCCGGTTACTTGTGTGTACTTATTATTTTGAATTTTCTCAGATCTCTAGACTTTTTAGTTTAATTCACTGTGTAGGCTAATTTTAGTCTTAAGTAGACTTTTATTTTGTCATTTAATTGTTTACAATACATACTCAATTTAATTTTGTCGGAATTTTGAGCCATTGATTGTCAGTTAATTCCTGACCAGAAACAAATTTATTTCAATTGGAATAATGCAAACATTGCAAACATAATTAATAATTTTTTGGTATTACACACTAAATGTTATTAGAAAATATATTGGCAGTTAGACTGAGACGATGTGGAGATTGCGAATCCAGCATTCAATTAATTGATTCATGATTCGCAGTAATGTTAAGAATGATGTCAAGTAATTAAATTACAAGTTACAGATTTCACTTAACTTTTTATCATGTTGAACTTTAAAACATTTACATGAAGTATATTGCCATAATTATCATGTTACAAAAAACATAATTGTAAGCATCTAGCAATAGATGTTGAAACTGTGATAACAATATTTTGTAATCTATAAATTCCGCTCATTTACAAATAGTGCAGCAGCAAGACTTTTTATGAATAAACTCTGAATTTCATGGTCGTGCATTTTAGGCTACTTTTGTGGTGGCTAAAATGTATATTCACAGACTCACAATTTTGTTAGAATAACAAGAAATGTTGTTATTCTAGGCGTGGCCCTCGGTTTCAACTGCTTAAAAAATTGACATATGACTGAAATTTTATACTTTGAACAGTTGTAACAAAATGGAGCTCCCGCAGCAGGTTTACTAGATTTTACATTTTTAATACTTTTCCTAAAATAGAACTGGCCTATATTACTCTTTATATCATCAGTTATCTGTCAATGTCCCGCAAAAAGATTTAGCTGTTTTGGAGATTAGTTCAAACAAACAGACTGGCACACAGATAGACAAAAATTATAATAATTGTTTAATTTGTAATGTATATATTTTCATATGTATTTAATAAAATGCTGTTATTTTGATGTTATAAACAGACACTTCAAGGTTATTTATTTGTGTGGAGTATTGATGTACATGTCAGATATTTTAGAATTCAATCGATTCTACGCCAGTCGTGACGTTTATGTACTGTAGTATGGTACTATTAATAATAGTAAATAGTCACTTTTAGTAGTAGGATTGTCTACTTACTAAATTGATAATTTCAATTTGCCTCAATTTGTTGCCATTAAAGATATTCTGTTTGGTAGTTTCATGCTCTTGAAATAGAAATTTCTATGGCTATGTATACTGAGAAGTATTTTTATTGCTTTTACCTTTAAAATGGTTGCCATGTTGATATTAATTGGATATTGTATTATAGGGTTGCCAGCTGCCAAAATGGGCCAATTTGATAAATGATTTAGTTTAATATGTTTTACTCATGACTCGCTGCTGTTCTTATGAAAATTAATAGTGTATGAGAATATACTTTGTAAGACTGTACAAAAAAAGTTAGATTTAATTTTGGATAAATTAGAATTTTCGTGCAGAAGTTATAACAAATCGCATTAATTCTTGTTGATTAAATCAGTGCTGTTGTCGACGACATAACTTTTGTAAACGTTAATAATTAATTTATAATTAATGATTAACGAATCTTATAATGCTTTGTCACAAATCGAAAGGTTTATTGTGCTAATAACTTCACAAACCTTGTATCATATATGTAATTAATCAGTACAAAAAGAAATAATTGGTTATAAAATTTGTTAAATATGTATTTGTTTTGGTGGATGTCTTACATTAGGAGTATGGTAAATCTTAAGAGTTATATATTTCAAGAAATCTTATCGCTGAAGCTGATTACAGCAATGTTCAGATATTAGATATATTGTGATTTTTGTGCTCTGTGTATTAGATAAATATGGAATTACTATAAAATTAGTACCAATTTTAGATCTGGAAAGCTATATTTAAATTTCTTTTTTGTATTAGAATTTTTGAATTTTTGTCTAATCCTGATTCAAATTAGCAAAAGTTAATGAATTGACGTGATTATTTAATTAAATTTTGCAGTATGATCAACATTTCGTTTTCAACCGTCCTATTAATATAATGTTCTTGAAAACTGTGAAAAAGTTAATTATCTCTCAACAAATAACTTCTTAGTTAAACTTTCCGTCTTGGTTAAGTTCTTTTCCGTGTATACCAACTAAGCTGAATTTATGTATATATTCTATGTACGTTTGTGTCTAAAGGGACGGTTTTGCTTTCTATTGCTGTGACGTGAGCAGCTTTCTCCGGACATGATTATTGATTCCTGTTTACGTCAGATCTTTTTTCCAGACATCATTTCCAGTGTCGAAGTTATATCTAGGTCTTTTCTATCAAGAGGTTTTAAACTGATTTTCCTACAAACTTTCATTGCTTATAAAAATGATACGTCTTTCAGGGGTGGCTTAGTCCGAAGTCTTGCTATGATTTTTTTTATCGAATTTATTCCGTTACAATAGATGTTGATCTATTTCTCCATTTGTTTAGAACTTGCCTAATGTTCTTGCGAATCATCTTGTTCACTTCATTAAAATGCATGACACATTATGGTAGCAATAACTCTGAAACCACAAACATTAAGTCCTTACCCGCAAAATATTGCCAACCAGAACATAAATATTTATTACCAATTAACTCGTACACTTCATACTGCTTTGGTGTTGTAAGTTCTAAACCATGTACAAACGTGTGACTGATATAATTGTAAGTATTTATCTTAATATCATCCAGCCTTATCTATACTTGCCAATTTATTGTGACCTCTTCGTCATAGCCTTTACCTACAATGTCGTCCAATGTCAAATTGATGATTTTAACTTAGTGTTAGAAAATGTCCTTAACCTCGTCTATAATAGGGAAATAAAGAGGATGTAAGTCATAGATTTAAATCTTTAAGTAGGCACCTATGCTAAGCATTTTGGGTTTTGATAATCTTTCGAGGAAAGGAAGGGCATCTATCGACTTAAATCTATGAGATTAGGTTAATGTAGTAATCATTTCGGTGCTCATATATGAGCGTATTGATGTTTTTAAAATCTGTAGATTGTGCGATTTACGACGTATCTTCGTAATAGTCTATTTTAGTCGAGGTGTGTTAATAGCAGATTTTCGAACAAATGGAATCTGGGCAATTTGAGTCGTGTTTATTGCAGTTGAAAGTTGGTTGTGAAAATGACCATAAGAACGACTTTTGGACATTTTAATAAAGTCCGATGTAATTTCAGCAACTAATTTCACGGTTCTAACTTTGTTGAAGAAGATTAATAAATGTTCAATTTATTTATGCTCACGTGTTCGAAAATTTGTCATTAGGATAATAGTAAAAAAATGTATTTATCTGCGATTGCTTAGAATTATATTATAATCGAGGAAGTAAATGAGAGCAATTGAAAATTGCGTATTTTATTGCTATTGAATACAAATATTTTTGTACGTTGTTTATGTAAGTTAGTATGTGCGAAAAGCATGGATTTGTACATAATAAATACTCATGGAATTACTATTTCATTTGTTTTAATTCTATTTTTAAGGAGAAGTGATGTTTATTATTGTAGTATCTTTTACCTACCTGTGGTTTGTTTTGGAGTTAAAGCAACTCGACGCCTCTTAAGTATTTACAGAGATAGCCTTAGGCTTATAGGAATATATTGGTAATCCTAGGTGTAGTTTTAGTGACAATAGGTATTCTCTACCGGCTTACTGTAGCCAAAAGTGGAGGTGGTCGGTAATAAGTTACTGCCAGGTATTTTTACCATTTCTTTTACATTGAAAGCTAGAGATTGATCACTTCTGACTAAATAGTTCACGTGAAGTGAAGAACTGTACACACTTGCGAGTAGTGAATTTAGTTTTAAGGCCTAGTCTACTCGCTCTTTTGGGAGTTTTGTAGACAGTAGTAGGTAGATGTAATGTCCGTTTAAAACCGTTAAAATAAATATATTTAAAACCGTTTTATACGAAAATGGTTTTAAATGAAAGCTGGGTGTAGTAATAAAACAGTCAAAATATATTCTTGTGTAAATTTATTTGCGTGTTTGACAAAAAGGCACATGAAGATCAAAATCTTATTCTAATGGACGAATGAATAGAATGGCCAATAAAAGGTACATTAAAAAAAAACAATGTCTTAAGGGACGCACGAAATAAAAATCGAACCCATGTATAGGTACATCTAAAATAAATTTATTTTTATTTTAGGATATTAAAAAGCATCCAATGGATTCTAAGCTCTGGACAAGTCGCATGCAGGAAGAAAAATGGTTTGCTTTTGGAAATTTCGTCATTCCATATAAGCTTATTTCAAGATTTTACTACCACTACCAACCAGTACAATTATTACTAAATTTTACAAAATTTAGTACTACTACTAGTTACTTGGTAGGACAGATTTCCCATTTGCGAAAAAAGTGTGTTACAGTTTTTCTAGGGCAATAGGGCATTAATATTTGACCCTGACCCTTTGTCATTGGTGCATTTTCAGTGTATTTCGTGTGTGATTTTATACATATAGCGCAATATTGGAAAGAGAGAAAATTTCAAATGAGCTCGTAAAATTTATTTGATGACTGAAAATTAAATAAAAAGGGAAAACTGTGCTTCACACAAACATACGCCTATAGTATAAAATTTGAAAGACACTTCGAAAATTTGACTTCATAATGCGTCTTTTAAGATAAAAGATACATGTTTAAGAGGTAAAGATTAGTAAAGCTGATGTTTCTTCTGTAGTTTCGATAGCAGCTCGTACAGCGACCGTTTGCCTGGCGTAAAGCTTCCACCGAGGTAATTATCGTCGCCACCTTTGAAAAGAAAATAGAAAATTAAGAAATATATGGAAATTTAAAAAGTACTCTTTCATGGCACAAAGATAAAACTAGAAATACATATACACATATATATCTACATATATACCTGGGCTATGAAATAACTTTAAAGGTGGTAGAACCCTTTGTAGTTTGGCTCCGGCGGCACCACCGCCACACTTATTTCTGCATAATAACAGCAGTGTTAAGCTCTGCTATCTTCTGGTTTGAAGGGTGTGGTAAGGGAAATAAACTTAACGAGGCATTCCAAGTTTGTCCTCAGGGGTAGCAACGCATCTGTTGTCGACATCAGTTGGGATCTAGTATTATTGGGATTGGGATTCTCGTCATTACCGGCCTGAAACGCAGTGGGTTCCGGGTTCGATTTACGGCCAGACATCCAATTTATGAATTTAGATTTCATAAAGATATTAGATTAGACACAGATTATTATTATTATGACTGAATTCTCTAAACGGATATGAAAATAATACTAGTGTAGTTTTTTCAATTTGGCTATCAGGTGCTCC
>DWRA01002807.1:0-13221 GCA_018250295.1 Spathilepia clonius
AAGAAATCAAAATTTCGTATCGTGAGTACCCGTTACATAACAACATGTATCAATTCCGCGATAATATTAGCCTAAAATCATATATAGATTTAAATCGACATGACAGATATAAATTAATTATTAATTAAATACAATAATTGGTTTTACAACTATTATTATTAACATAATTTAATTTATTGTAACCTGTATTGTAATGTATCGAACCTATATTGCAATACCTTTTCCTCAAAGCCTGAACATTATACAGTAAGAGGCAGTTACGTAAATCCCTATTAAGCGTTACACATTTGCATAACAAAAGTGCACAGCACACATTCCTAACGAGGACCCAAATCTACTGTTTCTGCTTCCAATCGCCCGGCAAAAATGAGAGTAATGGATGTACGCATGATTGTAGTGCAGTTTTTTACGAGAAAAATCTTTAGGGTCAGTTTTATAACCATTTCTGTACTCTAAGGGCCACTAGCCACGCTCAAGGTGAATCCAATCAGTGTGCAATGTTACAAAATAAATCCAATTTTATAAAGCTACGAAATGGTAGTGCAAACTGTACCGGAATTGTTTGAATTTGGAGTGACGCTTGAAGCGTCTCTACCGGTGCATATGTTTCGAAGCCCTCAGTTAAGTACTATATAAAGAAAAAACTTAAGAGCAAAAAAAAATATTTGAAATGAAATACCACTAATTAAGTTAAATTGTATATAACATGGTCTGCCCCAATTAATTTTTAAAACGGCTAAAAAATATTCTTGTCACTTATGCATGAAGATAGATATGTTGGGGATGGTGAGAAATAACAAGACAGTATTACATGGAAAAACATTTTAAGAACAAGAAACAATTTATTTTGTTTCATTTAAATGTTCTGCTAGACTTTTCACATCCAAATGTTATGCTATGTTACCTTTAAATAACTTGCAGATAATATTATTTTGGACGTATAAACATTTCATATGAATATGATTTTATCATTCTATAATATATGTGTGCATACACATATGTGTATGTGTGTACGTGTGAGTGTGCGTATGTGTGTGCATGTGTGTAGTTTCACAGAAATATTCCCAAAACAAGCACACTCTTTAGTCGTATGTTCGTACGTATGTAGTCACAAGCTCTTTAATTACAGTCGGATAGAAAGTACGATCGCTATTGCGGATGGCAATGGCGCCTGGAATCAGTCGACATTCACACTCATACTTAACTTCCGAATCAAATTATTACATTAAATTCAGTACTTTCAAATAAAAAAAACGGTTTCAAAACAGCCCGGAAAGTGACTTCCGTGGGTAAGACATAAGTGCCCTAGTTTCTGGGTAAAATGTTTTATATTTTTAATTTTTTACTCTGTGTAATCGAATGCCTTTGAGTGAAATTTCCGTCAAAATTAGACCAATTGTATAATACTAGTTACATTAATTACACATACACAGACATATAAAAAATTTTCAAAATACGCATTACATGTTTCAGTCTTAACCCTCATGTATTTTAAAAATATACATATATATGTACACGTAGAACCTCACCTCCGCCTTTTAGAATCTTGTAAAAAACATCAATTTTATTTTTAGAGGAACGAATACAATCCCGTCAATTTCAATTTAATTATTGCTTTAGAACAATAACAGATGGCGCTGTTTACATTAAATTACGAACACGACGGTTACGATGCGTCAATTACGATCCGATTACAATAAGAACTTTGATAAAAGATTTAATCATAAATAATAATAATTATATACATTCGTACAGTTGTATAATATCATCTGCACAAAAAGATACTAGCTTCTCAATTAACTGAAATGGACACTGTAAATAATATTAAGACAGAAGGTAGGTAGATAATTATTTGCGTTACTCAATCGAATACTGATGGAATTCACACTAACACATTGTGCAAACTCCAAATGGCTTATTATGTCGTGATGTGAGACAAATACGTGAATTGCTGTCAATACTGCGCACCGCTACTAGATTGATTTGATCCAGTTTTTGCAATATCTACGTGTGTTTTATAGGCCTATAAATACTTTGATAATAGACGCTTTCTACAATCTTAGCCCCACACAAGTAGAACTCTAATCTAGAGCCAGGGCTATTATCTACTATCTGGGGTTGATTATAGCGTGACCATGAGCGACAGTGGCCGCTTACTATCAGGTTGACTGCGTGCTCGGCTGTAGTGTGCTTGTATAGATATTCGCCTGGAAGCTTAAAGACATCTTATTAATGACTTATATGTGACTATGTGAACTTACAGGTTAACCATTTTGTTTTTCGACTCCAGCGGCACCACCGCCACACCTAAGTCTGCCTTATAACAATTTTAAGCTCGTGTTCAACTTCGACGGGTGTTATAAGGGATACATACTTATCCAAAGCATTAAAACTTAGACCTCATAGGTACCAACGCATCAGGTTTATTATTATGCCAATTAAAATCTAATAATAAAATCGTAACGCTCTACAACCACTTTAGTTTGATCTTTAAACAAATATGTATTTTGAAATTAACATATTTCATTAATAACTTAAAATCAATTCACCTCTTTAATGCGTCTTATTAATAGATAAAACTATATCCACAGTTACAGAATTTCGAAAACGTTTGAATACATTTTTGAATTGCGCAAAAAGGCCTTGCTCTTTTCAAAGCAATATCAATTGTGTAACAATATATCTACAACTAGATGGTCCGGTGAACTTCATACCACCTTAAAATGATTTAATTAATAATTCTTCGTAATAGAATTTAGCAAAGGAAAATTTCCCACTGGACTAGGAAATAATCCCCGAGGAGCGGCCGTGCTCCGACACAGTTCGAAGCTCGTATATATACAAGAAGTTGAGAAAACTTCGATAGCGTGATTCAGAATGCAGTGGCGACATCTCATGATGAGTTGTGGGAAGTCGCCACAAAATGAAATATACTTATTTTATATAATTCTACGGAGGCACCTATAAATTGTTGGATATCAAATAATTACTTTAAATTCTTTAACAATTTAGTAACAATGACAATTTAGTGACAATTTTACGGAACTATTGACGGAACTATAGATTTTATGAAAATAATTTGAATTGACAAATCTCATACTAAATAATCAATTCAGATTTTTCAAGGGTTGACAAATTTTATTCAATAAATTAACGTACCAAACAGTGGACAGTAAAGGATTGACAGCATTTGACGACCCACGTGGCGGAGCGGTCACCATACCGGTCTGACGCACAGAGGGTTCCGGTTTCAATCCCCGGTCAGCCAGATATCTAAATGACGAATTTAGATTTCTGTTCTGAGTCTAGGTGTTTGTGTCAATTTGTGTGTGCATGATACCCACGACACAGGGCCTCCTAATGTGGGATTGTTAATATACAAAGCGAGTAAGTATTTTTTTTTATATATTTAATAAATTATCGTACCCCGTAATTGACAAAATTTATTTAATAAATTATCCAAAATTATCTGCAACTAAAGAATCTCAGGACATCCGCCGCCCTAGTTCTGAACAGCGGAACTAATTTGGGATGGCGTATAACTAACCTTGGCAGCCTTTCTTTCAAACAAAATATATTAAAATAAAACCTAAATGTTATGTAGTAAGATTCGAAATACAATGTATACGTGTAGAGATAAGTTAATAAAATAAGTTATACAACATACCAGTGTTTTTCAAAGTGTAAATTGCGACCCCCTAGGGGATCACTCTCACAATGCCTCTATAAGATGACCACAAGGGCTTCGAAGCCTTAGTATTAAAGAAAAAAACAACAAATAAAAAAATGAGAATTTTGTAAGTAACGCGTTTGACGACATCATCATTGTAAAATTATGTTCATTTTAAGTATCTACTTAATTATACATTTGACCGCTACATAATTATAAAAATCATTTAAAGATAAAAGTATTTTTGTACAGATTTCGTGTATTTAACATCATAAAATACAAGTTACAATTTCACAACAGACCACGAAATATTTTTACATTTTAAAAGGGGGTTGGATTTCGAAAGCTTGAAAAACACTATGATATACGAAATAACATACTCGGACACGCACGACGGCTACAAATGGTCGTGTAAATTGTAACACTTTTATTTCAACGGTAATGAGGAACTGTTTATTATTAATGTCGATTTGCTCTCGCTCTCGCTAAAATCAAAATGAAACGGGAGTAGCAGACGATCATGCAATCCACCTGATGATAAGTGGCCACTGCCGCCTATGGACATTAGTCAACCTTAGATAAGAGGCCGGCCACAGATGCATTCCTATCCGTGAGGATCAAGTTGGAATGCCAAGGATAAAATATATTACTAATCCTTTAAACCAGAAAAGAGCAACGCTTAACACTATTGTTATTAAGTAGAAATAGGTGTGTCCCCTGTAGCCGGGGAGTAGAATACGGCTACGGTAGCCCCTGCCTGTCGTAAGAGGCGACTAAAAGGGGGCGTGTGTGTAGTTACGGGCGACTAGAGTAGAAGCTCGAACCGCCCAGCTAGCAACCCCGGGAAGGACGGCGGTATGTGTCGTCGCATGCTGTAAACACCAGGAGACACGGTGAGCGCAAATGCTCACCAGGGAAGAGCCCGAAAAGAGCATCGCGCTCGGAGGGCTCTGGTTTTGTTCCGTTGGAGATCCCGGAGTCCTCCACGCAACACTGAGGACGGCCAGCGGGGGGTTTTAGTGAGGTAAAAATCCTACATAACCCAGCGTTGCTCCCACAGCATCGGGTAACTTTTGAAGGTTTCTCCCTCGATTACAAAAAAGGTAGAAATAGGTGTAGTGATAGTACCATAAGAGTGAACTACAAGACAAAATACTCGTGTGAAATACCTAAAAAATTATATAAACATAAACAAAAATTAATAAAAATATTGACGGTAGTAGAGCCCTTTGTGGTTCAACTCCGGCGGCAGCATCGCCACCCCTATTTCTGCCTAAAACAGCAGTATTTAATGTGCTGGATTCTGGTTTGAAGTGAGGGAGATATTATTAGAGGTATTCCAATTAGGATCTCAGGAGTAGCAACGCGAATGTGGTCGACTTCATGTATAATTCTAGTCTTATCCGGACTGGATTACAAATGTCCATGGGCGGCGGTTGCCACTTACCATCAGGTGGACTGCGTGTCTTACTATTTCATCATATACAAAAAAACAGACAATATACACATATACAGCCCATGTATACTGCCATCTATACAATATATAGATATCCTATCTCTCACTTATTAAACCAACATGGCACACTAATCCTATATATACTTGGGTTAGAAGTATACCCATCCCCAGTGAACAATGTCTTTGAGCCCCGCGCCAATCAGAGCAGGGTAGGGTGGCGGAAACTTTGTGAGGGATTCAATTAAACTTGAGCGTCCACCCTTATCTGATGACTCCGTGGAGGCTACGTAACGAGCTATGACAGGGTTGTGTTAAAAAAATCGATTATCTAGAAAGTTCCAAGAAGTATTTAAACAAGCATTTTTGGAATATCAAACCAGGAGTAGCGACGACCCACGCAGAGCGTTCACCATACCAGTCTGACACGCAATGAGTTCCGATCCCCGGATAAACAGATGTCTAAAAATTATGTCAGATAAAACCAGAATCTTACTTGAAGTCGACCATAGATGCGTTGCTACCCCTGATGACTAAGTTGGAATGCCTCGGACAAGTATGTCTCGTTTACCACACTCTTCGAACCAGAAATCAGCAGCGATTAACACTATTAGGAAGAAAAAGGCGTGGCAGTGGTGCCACCGGAGTTGTACCACGAAGGGTTCCACCACCTTCAATTGTTGTGTTTTAGGCCTAAAGTAGATCACGATTATTTGTAATATTTTAAGTATTCATATTTTTAAAACAAGTTGCTTTTCTGAGTATGAACAACGATGAAATCAGCATATACACTTTTAGCGAAAGTTGCGTAAAAATATAAACTGTTATTTTACATCATACTTAAAAATTACAAAATAATCTTTAAAAAACAGCGCTTACACTCACACGGGAATATTTTCGCAAAATTAACGTAATTATTACTGACTATTTTTAGTGTAATTCTCTTACATAATGATGTTAAAGAAAAAGAATTTCTTTAGAAGATAGCACTGAATTTTTTCGAATTACATATCTATAACTATACTAAACTAATATTAATTAACATTAGCTACTATTGTTATATAGATAACAATAGTTGTAGTAGTAGTAATAGTAGCTTTGTAATATTAGTATAGACTAATATTACAAAGCAAAAGAGATTATTTGTTTCTATGTTTGTATACTTTTTTTTATATGATGGAGTACCAAACGAGCATGCAGTCCACCTGACGGTAAGTGGCAACCGCCGCACATGGACATTTGTGATCCACCCCAGATAAGACCAGAATCCCAACTGAAGTAGACCACAGATGCGTTGCTACCCCTGAGGACTAAGTTGGAATGCCTCGTTAAGTTTATCTCCCTTACCACCTACTACTACCTCCACCTATACTTGTTAAAACACGCTATCTCTGGAAGTACTAGTCCGCTTTGAACAAATATTTTTAATTTTATTCGACGGCTTTGAACTTTAATTTTATTAAAATCGGTCCAGAACGAGATATACAATTACCAAATTTAATTCCAACCTTGAACGCCCAAAACTATCTGGTTCTATACAAAAAGGAGGTCTTTTAAAGTGGGTTTATAAAAATAAATTAAATTTCAGAAACCTGTGAAAGGATTTGAATGCAGCTTTCACTCGTCCAACATATAAGAAACAAATTTAAGTAAAAATAATTAATAATATTTTTAAATATGAAATTTTAAGGCGTTTGTATCAACCCTACATTACGCCATCGTAATCCCCATCCGCCTGGGAGCGAAGCGTCAAGCGAGACTGCTCCTAAATCGGAACCGCTTAACGCCCCAATATCGCAAGCACCCTTACTATGTTCCTACCTACTTCGGAAAATCTTACACGTTTATGTCAACCTGGTATATAAAATTAGATAATGTGACAGTGACATTTTATTTTCTATTTTAACCATAGATATAGTATCTTTTGTCTATGGTATGGCACGATATGGCATAGCGAAAATGATCTCTATGATTTAAACAATTTTTATGCGATCTTTTCATTTCATTCATTTTTATGCGACAGGCCATGTGTGATTCGACCGAGGAGGTACCACTGCTACGTACTCGTATTGCTATCATAAATCAATTGGTGCTTTTCGGTAGGAGAGCGTAGATGTCGACTGACTTATATATAAAGCTGCCGTCATAGACCTTAGAACGACTTCAGACAGAACCCCGTTTCTATATGGAGTTGGTTATAGATATACAATCTTTAACTTGACCATACAATAGGCCATACAAAAAAGCTGTGACGGAGGTGCCACCTCGTGCACATTACACATTTAATTTCATATACATTCAGTAAAAAACGGTTATTTTGACATTCCAAACAGACACTTAAATTTTATTTCTATAAATGAAATTTACACTTACAATCAGCGTCACAGACAAGTATGGCGAGACTTACGTAACTTCTTGTATATAGTCCCTATAAGTCATACCTAAAGTCGGTAAGCTGCATTAAGCAGGGCAGCCCCTTGGGAGCAGTTGTCAAGCGCCGGTCTTATCAGCACAGCGCACTCCAGCTGTCTTACGACGGTTTAGTAGTGTCACCATGAAATTATTAAGATATGTTAATGTCGAGGGAATATAAATATTTGTGTATTAAAAGAAGCAAGTGGATTAGTTTGGTAAGAATCAGGTCCAATTTATAGGCACTGTCGATTGAAAGGTTGAAAGAAATGTTTGTATTACCTACAGTATTGATCAAATTTGCTATTGTTTTTACCCGATTGAGGAGGCTAATTTTTTCGAGCGTATGTATATAAAGATCTATACGATCAAATAAGACTGGAAAATTACTCGAAGAATCTAAGATCTAAGGCATTGGTTGATAATTCTCCTTAAAGTATGTAAAACATTTGAAACGCCCGAAAAAATATGAAATTACCATTATGAATCCCAATCATAACAAAAAACCACAAAAATATGGAGAAATATTTCCATAAATTATTCCGAACACCCGGATTCATTATGTCAATGAAGTTAATTAAACTATCAGCCACATATTATCGGCTCCGACAAGATAGCAAAATAAACGATTTCTATTAATACTCGCTAAATCTCATATTAAATTCGGATGTCAGTTTCCAAAGAGGATTTCATTCGAAAAACCGCACTGTTAAGCTCATGATTGCAACGAAAGAGCGTATCTCACACTTCTTGGACAAACGAATTGTAATCTTTGTTTATAATACTTCACGATAATAAAGTCCAGTTTTGCTTGCATGTGATTTCTTTTATGACGTTTGAGGATAAACTGGGAGTAGGCGGGAAAAATGGAAAACGGTGACAGAGCTGAGAGCCGTGATAGCGCTGAAAGCGTGGTGGGTGGTAAGTAGGGTTGCAGCTACTGTGCTTTTTTCCTTATACCGGTAAGCATAATTTTTCATTATGTCTAAGATTTTAATAGGTGTGACGGCGCATTAGGAGAATTTGCCAGATGACGCTACTCTCGTTCTTTTTAGTCTTCGGTTGGACCTACTTATGCAAACAGGAACCAATCGACACAACGATAGTGTTCAGAAAAAGTCCACTTTTGTCAAAATTTTAGGCTATTTTCAATTAAATCTATTTTCAATATTGCACAAAATAATTTGTGCTATGTATATAAATATAATATTGTTGAAACTAATCAACATTTTTAATGATTTTGGCATGTGTGTGGATTGATTCCTGTTTGCATAAGTGGGTCCAGTTGATCTTACTTACGGACATAACACCGAGCACTAGATTGTGTATTGGTTGTAATGGAGACGAGTTGAGAAAAAAACGTACAAACCTCACGTGTTTAGTTCTTAACGTTATCTTAAGTATCTATATGATTTTAGACTTATATTATCGCGGAATTGATATATTTTGTTATGTAACCAGTTGCATGGATCATGTTCAGCGCGGAACGAAATATCGGCAATTAAGAAATCAAAACATCGTATCGTGGGTACCCGTTACATAACAAAATGTATTAAGTATCTAATTCACCAAAAAAAAATTTATTTTACTACATAGGAATGGTTACTTAATATTTATTTACCAAAACCAACAACCCTAGCAGCGCGGGATAAATTCGCGCGCGATTCAATGGAAAAAATTAAAAAGAGCCTGCCGCCATATTGGCCCCGCACGTTCAATTAACGACTTGTGGCCTCCCGGTTTATGCGCTCGCTTCGCCTCGATGGAGCGATTTACCCATTATTTTCCATTTTCTTATGCCTACATTAATAGCTAATTAAATTTTAATATCCAGATAAAAATTAAGTATATACCTCGTAACGTACCGTATCGTATTTCTTTACATTACTCATAAGCAGGGTATAAGAAACGATAGTAAGGTTATATTAGGTTAGAAAAGAAGAAAATCTTTAACAGGAGGACCGTGTTTGTTTTGTAAACAAATTACATTCTTTAGCATAGGGCGATTTCAGAGCCTAACCGATCTTTTTTTTCGCCAACCTCAACACTGATATTAGACTCCTATGAAATCGGTGTAGCTCCGAGGAAAGTGTATGGGCGTATGCCCATGTGTTTACCTACTACTTATTACAGTCTGAAACTGGGTTTTTTACACCTCAGTGAATTTTTTATAGATAGATAATGTTTTAAGTGAAATTAAATATATGCACAAAAACCGCAAAGGAAATCATCAACAAAAAACCCTCACTTGTCTAACGTGGTGGAAATGTTGCACTTTGACCAAAACTCCTCTTACTCTGAGATTTCCCTCACAGTGATACAGGTCTCCACCTATGGCCAGCAGTACTAATGGATTATAAAAATTAGATACGATTTAGTGTAGTACCACTTAAAGACTATTGGATAAAGTTGTTTTCACACTGAAAATAAGTACTATGTAATACTGCTGGAAAAAACACCGCTGAATACTTTTGTCAAGACTTATGTGGTGTATAGCTGCTCGTAATTGAACCTACTTATGCAAGAAGGAACCAATCCACACACATGCCAAAATCATTAAAAATTTTGATGATTTTCAACAATATTATATTTGTGTACATAGAACAGATTACTTCGTACAATATTGTAAATAGATTTTATTAAAAATAACCTAAATTTTTACAGTACACAAAATTTTGACAAAATATGGCTTATTCTCAAAGCTGTCATTGTGTGGGTTGATTCTGTTTTGCATAAGTAGGTCCAATTATGGAGTAGAGAATCAATATGACTAACGCTAACGTCTTAGCGAAGAAGTAGAAGCGAATTCAAAAGGAAAAAGCTTACTTGGATTTACTAATAGCAAAAACATTAAAGACAATTTTTTGTTATGTCCTTAAATTATTGTATTCCTTACAATAAAAAATAAAACAACTAAAACATAATTTAGAAAGGAACAATCGTGTGGCAGCAATAAAATACTTTAAGTGTAAATAAATGTTATTTATGTAATAAAATGATAAGAAAACCCATGTCACGATATTCATGATTGACGAATAAGGAACCAAATTGTGTTTACTTTTTATTATTGTGTTTAAAAACACGTATGTAATTATCTAATTGCCTAAAACCTTAAAATACTATTATTTTCATTTAAGAATCAGTTAAATATATTATAAAGAAGCTAGTGATCCGTTCATAAACACATCTTAGATTAACAGCGCCATCTACCGGATCTAAAAGTATCTCTCTCTTGAACCTTGAAATCTGTGGGGCGGTTCCTAATTGGTTAGCATTGCAGAACGCAGTGTCAATAGAGTTATTAAATGTATTATTATGATTACAAGTGAACTTTTTCTGTATTAATGACTTTGATAAGTACTTATATGTAACCTTAGTCGAAGGTGGTACCTTCACAAATAATGAATAATTTTTGACCAAAATCAAGGAATTCAAACCCTTACTAATAAAAATGCTTAAGGTATTTTTAACTGACTTAAGACATTTTTGGCTATGTCAGAAATTGACAAAATTCCTGGCTGAAAAACAAGGAGCAAAGCCGTACAAAATTAAAAAAAAACCATAATGCCAAAATTGCTAACTAATTGGTCGAGTTGCCAGGACTATGACCCAATCCAGAGAGTAGATACATTTATAATATTGGATACATGAGACAACTAATGATCTCACTCATACAGTTTCAACTCATAACGATAATAAAGGCTTCGCTTTAAAAAATTTAAGCCTTAGCAACAACTTTTGAATAATGTACGTCTTCAGTACATTGCTTTGCTACTGAACGTTAGGGCAGCAGTTCAAAGAACTGAGGTGACCGAGAGGATCGCATCCACTTTATCATTAAATGGCTCCTAATAATTATATAGTCCATACGGAATAAATTAACGACGGGAATACAAACTCATCCACCTACCAAACAAGCCATTAACACCACATTATTCCTAATATAAAGTAATTATTAGCCAATATTATAACTGCTCGCAGGAATTAGTTCTGCTGCTCCTAAAAAAACCGATAAAGTCAAAGCATATCAAATCGATGTCACGTAGGGAAGTAAACACAAAAAGTATTCTTTAAATTTGAGTAGATTTGTATAATAATTGCATATAAAAGTACTCAATTATAAATTATGATACTTATTAAAGTTGGCAACCCTGTACTTATAAAATCAATAAACTGTCAAACCAAGTAAAAATCGATCAGAGAACACATTGAAGTCTCAGTGTGTTTTTCTGATAAGAATTAATCTGTAATATTTCGCCGGCCGGTAGGTACAAAATATGATAAGATGTACTAACTAACTTACGAGACAGAATGAACGTAAATCCCAGTTCTCATAGAATTTGGTGTTCAGTTTCTGTTATTTCATTTGTGTCCATATTAGATATATTCTGAGATTTACTTGAATTATCTATTATTAAGAGTGATTGTGTGTTTGTAATTTACACTTTGTTCTATTTATGGATAAATGGTGATATCGATTACAGAGAGAATTAACATTGTTCTACTCAACAATGGCTACTAAACCACCGAATACTAAGAAGGAAAAGAAGAAAGAATACTACTACAAAGCAGATGATAAAACAGATGACACTCCATTTTATTTAACGGTAAGTTACTATATTTTAATTTAAATGTAGATCTGTGTTTCATACGCCTGTAATATTTTTTGATAAAAAAAAAAAATGTGTTGTGAAAAACGATCAGAGCGATTATTATTAATTATTAGTTACGGCTCCAACAATGTTTTTAACTAATATTAAATACTCTGGACTTGTAAAGTGGACTTTGCGGAGGCGTAGGGTACCGGAAGGGGGGGGGTTGGGGAGGGAGAGCCCTGACCTAAGCGACAGTGTTTAAACACCAAAATTACACAAACGCTTTATATAAAAGCATTGTGTACGTAAACTGTTTAATCAGATGTTAAAATAGGCATTGTTCTTATCTAGGCATTTATATTGGTAATTTATTCACAATGGTATTAAGTAATTTTCATAATTTGTCTTTACAACCAAAGTAATCATAATTTATTATAATTATATATTATAATGTTATTCTTGGACATCTGTTATCGACCTAAGATAAGATTAGAGTCCTACTCGAGGTTGGTCACAAACTCTTGCTACCCTTTAGGACTAATTTAGAAAGCATCGGATATGTATCTCCTTCCTTCCTTCCCAGATAAGTATGTTTCATTTCCAACCAAAACAAAGCAGCACTTAACACTAATGTTATATAGCAATATATGTGCAGCACTGCCTCCGATGTCAAACTACAAAGAGTTCTTCGATCTTCAAAGTTTAGTTCAGTAAATTATACCTTTTTGCAGAATGGTTTCGCAACGCTCGTTATTTCGTTGCTATTTGGGGGTCTATCTTACTACAGCTATTACACGATGACAATTCCTCCAGATGTGTCAAAGATTAATATGAATCAGTACTGGGGAAAGTATCCTATAGATGCCAATCCAGACTTATCTATAAGGCCGTATAAGATAGAATTCTCAGAGGAGGTAAGCAAATGCATCTTATTCTATTTTTTTTTTTATATGATGCAGTAGTAAACGAGCATGCAGCCCACCTGATGGTAAGTGGCAACTGCCGCCCATGAAAACCTGTGATCCATCCCAGATAAGATCAGAATCCCAACTGAAGTCGACCACAGATGCGTTGCTACCCCTGAGGACTAA
>DWRA01002808.1:0-13220 GCA_018250295.1 Spathilepia clonius
GGAGATTAGCAAATACAATCAAACGTACAAACAGACAGACAAAGTATTTTTATATTCAAAATTTTCATTTAAGTCAGTCCAAATGAATATTATAGCAATAACACATTTTATGATCATTTAATATGGTACGCATATATTGAACGGTTTTATTTAGTCTATCTCTTTGCGTGTTTTGTGATTCAATCTTGTTATTGAAATTTTACCTCCTTTCTATAATCGATTGATTTGAAATTTAGCACATACTTATAGATCAAATGGCATTGTTATTATTTGTATTCGGTATCATTGTAAATCCAAGATATTCGCTTAGTTATTTTTATACAACTTTCTGAATACAATATTTATATATACCATAAAAATACAAACAAAATGTCAGATAATATAATTTACATATTGACGGTATAGGTAAATAAAAATGTATCGTAAAGACACAATAATGCTGCAGACAGTGTACTAAAACCCAAAAACTAATTACGTTGGCAGGCATTGAATACCAGTCATCTCAATTCGCTTTAGCAATCAACAACGTTAATGAAGTCAATGTAGGATCATGTGGCGCATCGAGTTTCTATTATGTACAGTCAACTGCTCATATATGCTTAGAATGTTTATTGTCAATAGATCTTCGTTGTTAACACAGAACGATCATTAACAAATTTACTCAGGTTAAGCTAGGCCTGCTATTTTATTTTTGTCTAATCAATAGTCACATTTCTTTCTTAAAGATCGCCATTTCCGGAACAAACGTTATGTCACCTCCATGCCACTTTTTTGTTCTTTTATCGTACATTTCTATAGCCTTCGTGGGTGTGCGTGCGTGTATAGCATTTACTGTATACATGCAAACGCATGTAAAAAGTAAAGTTGCTAAAAATAGTATATACTCAAATGTTTATTCGAACTTTATTCCTGACGTATTCAAATTCCCTCGACTGCGCACATATTATTTAGTAAAAGTGTAACCGGCTTTTAATCAACACCTGCGATTATTTTGTTTTTCAATTCAACGCTCAACGCCCGTTTACATGCACAAAAAAGTTACGATAGTTTTAAACGAAACAAATCAGCCAGTCAAAAACACGTTACGCACGCTAAAGTTATATTGGGATTGTGTCAAAGCTGTCATGTTTACTCTTTTTGTTTAAACAGAGCAGTCAACAAGTATTTAGGCGTGCATAGAACAATGCTGAACTGAAGGGGATTATCGAACATGTATTTTGTAATACTAAAACCTTTATAAGATCTGCGAAAATGTCAAAGTTGATGCAACAACTGAATTAGTTTTATAAATATATAACTAGCCTCCTGCCATGAAGTTTAAGTTATGAGTTACGTAAGTAGCCAATTTTCAGTTGTTTCAAAGTTATTTTCGTTTTAATGATGTTATCTACAAAACCCAGATTTTAGTCCGAAGTACAAAAAAATTTTCCAAACCGTTAGAGCTACAACCACGATTTTTTTCTTCAAAGTAGACGAATAGTAGGCCTTTCATACCCTCATGTCTATTTTAAACTTATTAAACGTCCAAATAAAAAATAACAGTCGATTATTTTTTCCGAGGATAGTAAAAAATATCAAAAATTTTTGTGTTTTTCATTCGATTCATGACCGTCTTCTCGTATTTCATTATATCATGGGCTAACGTAGCGCAAGCTTGCGAAAACAGGCTTAATCTTTATAGTGGGTCTCCAAATTTCACAACATTAGTAATATTTTGATCTAAACTTCTTATAAACTCCTATATACTTATTTACTATTAAATAATTTTAATTATTTACACTTATAAAATTACAAAGTCTGACTCTTTACAAGCGGTTTAATATATCCGAATATACCATTATCCCATAAGTCCAATTCGCATTAAAGTAGTATGGAAGCGATAGTGGAGTGTGCTTCAAGGCTGCCTTAATTGTGGGGAGAGATCCGAGCGGTGAAACATAGAAAAGGTTGCTGCTGCCAGTTACGAAAAAACAAAGAAGCGTCATAATATCATAACACTGTTTGATATTAAAGAATTTTGATAATAAAGAAAGGTTCTACGCGTATGCACCCTCACGACATTAGAACGACTCGAATTTTCCTTCCAATACTATTCAGACGTTAAGTTATACTGCTGTGAAACTACGAAATGCTGTACAATTTTCAAATTATATTACCTAACTCAAGACGGACGAACCCAGACGGACGAGAACGCATCCGCAACTGAATAAGTCGCTAAATTGAATTTTGTCAGCTTAGGCTTTGTTGGTTGTTCGTCTTCCTTGCCCCTCCCAATGCAATGAAAATAGGCCCGTAGCAGCAACTCTGGTCTAATTTGATCAAGCTGCAATATGTACAATAAGCGCTCGTATTAACTTAGTACTAGTCGCTCTTCGCAATGATCTATATTCGACGGAAACTGTTAACTAAACGGATTGAAAAACTAAATTTGAGACTTACCGACGTAGAGCGTGAGTCACGTTGATGATATGCATAACTCAAAAATAATTTTTTGCTCTTACAAAGTTTACGTATGTATTATTCACCACTGCGTTAATTTTGGACACTAAATATAGGGAAAGTGATGTTCAGCTTGGCTAAACTACTTACTTGTTTTTCAAATAATTCAAAAATGGATACAGAGTTGAAAACAAATATACACAATAAGCTTTAAGTAAAGAAAAACTTTTCGAATGATGTATCTTATCAACAAACTACTGAAATTAAGAAAAAATACTGTTACACTGCAGTAAATATGAAGCTTTGTTGTAAAGAAAAACTGTTTTCGAATTATGTTTCTAATCAATGCATCACTAAACAGTTTAAAACTTGTGTAGCAAAAATCCAGATTCCATGTAAAGATTTACGCTTCGTTCCCAATAGGGGTCGTATATCGTAAAAGTTACTTCTCAATTACTGCTTGGTCCCATTGACTCTGCGCAATTGCAACTTTTCTCAAACACAATGATCAATTTCGCGATGAGTTAAGCAATGTTATAATTTATATGGTAATACAGAATTTGTGTATATTTACGTAGTAATATTTCTCGATATTGCGCTCATTTTTATTATTACCCTTACCGTCTCACTGCTGGGTACGGATCTCCTGCCTTAATGAGGTGATTAGGCCATAGTCCACCACACTAGCCAAGTGCGTGCTGGTAGACTTCATACACATTTGAGAACCTTTTTCTTTCAAAGACCTCTCAGGTAGTAGGTGTAGGTTTCCTCACAATGTTTTCCTTCAGCGTTGTAGAAAGTTATTTAAAAGTTGTAAAAATTAATTTCTAATACGCACACAACTTCGAAAAATCAGAGGTGATCACTAGACTATCGCGGCTTCCTAATATTCCGCTAGTATTAGTCAAAACGAAAAATCAGATCTTCTGTCTGTCAGATCGTTAAATATTTTATTTTATAATATCTAAATAAATAGTTTCAAAGTTATTTAAGAAAATAGACAAGCATTGACCATTCTTCTACTTCTATGTTTGTGATAAATTTTGTTGGTACTCTTCGTTCGACTTAACTAGGCCAGGGACTTGCCAGCCGCGGTATCTACTGCGGGAAATACTTACAGCTCGATGTGTTATAATACAACAAGCAACCTTCTTAAATATTGTTATAGTGATACAAAAACACTCATCATATGTAGGTACTATTGATGTAGGTTTTAACAAATTTTGTGCATAAAGGTCGTATACGTTTTTTTTTTGTTGTATGTACGTAATTCTAATGATGTAAGACGGGCGAGGTAAATACATAGGTATTAAGCGTGATTTTTCGAGTTAATCAAACTCTTAAGTGGAAAATTACATGCTATGTAAGTAAATTAAAAGCTTAATGGTGACCTAAGCAGAACAAGTCACGGGTGTAACCTAGTTTACAACGAGTTTATTATTATTTCATTTTGTGTCTTGTCTGTTCCAGAGGTATCCTTCCCTTCCCTTACCTTCCCAATGAACTAGATGCGAGAAATTATAATTCATTTCAGATTCGCATGAAAAAAAAAGAACTTCCCAAGACTGTAAGCAGAAAAGAATGATTAAAATTGTTATTAAATGTAACACGTTTTTATAACGGACTAAAAAGTAGAAAATAATTTAAACTGTAAATATGATCTTACATAAGTCCCGAGCGGATTGAGCCCGGATACTGAGAACTAATCTATCTTCCATTTTTATAACATGTTTATGACTAAGAAGTACCTATTTCTAAGTAATGTTGCTTTATCCTTTTGTTTAAGAAAACTTTTATACTTACAATATCAAAATTACACAATAGCTTTTTATAACGTAGCCATTTCTATAAAAATAGTCTTGCATCTTGAAAGGGATTACTTATAGTTTTGTAAGATTAATAAAAAAGTATCACTTGTAGTGGTAATTCAAACATGTGAAAAGTTCCGCTTGCTTTTCACATAATAGAATTAGAATAATTGAATTCATTTGTGTTAATTAATTCTTACCGGGAAGCAATGAGATTAGGAGATGCCAATCGGAAATATCAGGGATTTAATGTCAATTATTTAATAAATATCACAGTACTTCCCTATCTATCTATCCTATCTTTGTATTTTAATCCGATCCGTAGTGTCCTTATAAAGTGAGTGATCGACGCACGTGCCGTATACCACGGTTTTAAAAATCAGGCTTTTACTCGCGGCTCGTGAGGCGTGATCGACTAACGAGCAAAACAGACGAGCCTTGTACTCAAAACAACATGACGTCTTGCTCGGAGTCTGAAAATTTGTACTATCTTACTATAGCATGGAACGATGTTAAAAAGGGGAGAAAACACCCTACCGCTAGGGTTCAAAATTATATAGAGGAAAGGAGGCGGTTATCTTAAGCTCTTTGATAAGAGGATTACGGTAGAACCACTTAATTGCAAAAAAGATAGATAGGATATATAAAGAAATAGACCAGGAATTATTGACTTTAGTGTAACCTTATTCTAACAAATAAATACACAAGAGCGAGAACACATTTCTGATTCATTACAATTTAACAGTTATACTGAGACATTTAATAGAACTAAAAATAGACTCATGCTGCAATACTCCTCTTAAATATCCGCAAACATTTAGAAAAAAAATGCATAATAGAGCTATACGTATATGGTGCATTAAAAGATGTCAGTTCGCTACTCAGTCTCGTTAAAACTAGTGACTCGACTCGGTCGGTCGCCGCTCGGTGATCGACTCACGACTTTTTATGGCGCCGCTCGCCAAATATTAAACGACTGTGACGTGCCACGAGGCAGACTCGTCAACTCACAAAACCGCAGTCTTACGGTTATCCACCAGCGAGCTTTACGGACGAGCCGACAAAACCGCTGTAAAGCTCGTCTGTCGATCAAGTCCTTTAGAAACATAATAAGCAATCAATATAATTTTGTATAGTTTAAACTAAAATAAGCAGCGTCGTAAGTGTAATTCAAACGGAATAAATCACAAATTGCGCCTGACATTTTTTTATAACTTAGATGTAGCAGACGAGGTTAAACCCTTCAAACCAAACATAACAGAGCGTAACACTGTCATAAGGCAGGAATAGATGCAACGATGGTGCCTCCAGAATTGAATCACAAAAAGGTTTTGCCATCTACCACCTTCAGAAACACAGACAGACCGTTAAACTAGTAGCAGCCGTCTATTTGAAAAGGAAATCGGTAGTCTTAACTACTAAGCTACCATTTATGAAGTTTCGGTACTGGTACGAAATATGTGCTACAAAAATTGTGACCGTTTTCATATTCGTCGACAAGAATGAATGAGGTATCGTATACATTTTCCTTGCACGTCTGCCATATAAAAGGTCCGTCGGTAACGTAACTCTGATATGTATATTTCGAAAATGTTTATTTTTTTGGAGTTCCGTAGCCGAAAAGCAAGAATCAAAACCCTTATAAACACTTCTGAGTTTTATGCATTTGCTATTAGAATCATATTTCACGCCCATATTCTTATTATGATGATTATTAGCATTATGTGGAAGAAATATATTTAGAAGATAATTGTATGTTCTATGAACTGCTTAAATTTATATAGTTATAGTTGGCACTACACACATGTAACTGAAGGATTAAAAAAGTAAAAAGTGTATCTGTGCATACTCACATATAACAGTCGGAAATAACCCTTTTAACCCTTTTGAAAAAAATTATGTCTGCACATTTTTCAGATGTGCTAACTTTTTTGTCTCATATTCAGTAAATCGGCCACATACATAATTTTCGCTTCCACAATGTATTTGAGAAGTATGTACGTATCTGCTTACGAAATACAAAGTTATTTTTGCTACCGATGAAATGATTAATATGCACCGACTGTCGGATCTGTTCATTGCGTAGTTCGATACAGACTTGGTCGCTTTTTATTTTGTCCGTTTGATCAGTGTGACGTATACAAAATTCCTAATTAAAGGTCTTAATTAAACCCTTAGAAATACGTTCTTGTTGCATATTTTTTAATTTTAAATAAATGTGAAATGTTTAGGTTTCAGTTTGAAGTGTTTAAGCATCATTATCACAATACGTTATAAGGAACTCGCGTGACGACTTACTCTTTCTATATTCACACCTTGTAATTATTTAGCAACTATATGTATTAATCTTAAACAAAGCTAGTGACTCTGTATGTGTTACATTATAGTTTACATACATGCGTCAAAAATATTTGGTCTGAACGTCGAACCGTTGGATGTTTTGTGGTGGACTCGCGGTTATTTAAAACTTCGATGTGCTTAATGAAGCCCGCAACAATGTGCCATTGTTAAAGTAATTTTAACGAAATACACATTTTCATTAAGGATATTCAGAAAATTGTTTTACAGCCGACTGTATTAGATATATCTTTTTTTAAATTATTGATAAACCTACCGTTATCCGGGTAAAATCATTTCTGTGACAACATTTTATCTGTGGGCTTCTCACTAAGTAACTAAGTACCCGGTTTTACTACTGATTCGCAACTTTTGAAGACCCTGTCTTATAAAAAAATTCGTATTAGTCAACATTTGAAATTTAAATAATGCCTTAATATTTAAGGATTTCAGTTTTATTTGTTATGTGTACACTATTTGATAATACTATTCTGTTAATTCCATAAAATCCTATTGCCGAAGGCGATTTTCTTACTATTTATAGTCATATAATCCTTGTACGATTAATTTATTTTCCATACGATGTTAGTTTAATACTAGTATATAATTTTCAAGAAGTTTCTCATTAAAATTATTGAGGATAAACAAGTGTCATTTAATAAGAACTGAATGCCAATTCCAATGTACACTTTTACAATCTTCTTAAATTTGTTCAGTAAGTATACACAAATTTACTTTTTTAAGTAAAAAACCGACCATGTGCGAGCAGGACTCGCAGGCGAAGGGTTCCGTAGCATTATAATTAAATAGCAGCAGACAAAACAAAATATATTGTAACATAAAACATACGTTTACAAAAATTTTACCATTCCCCACAAAATTGTAAAATTAATAAATAAAGTTGAACAGTTTTCCAACTAGCAACAAAAGTTTTTATCATAGTGTTTGTATGAATTACAAAGTTACGGTATTCAGTTTTTTAAAATGTGCTATAACTTAAAAACTGTCAACCGTATCTTGTTCTAACCAATTTTAGTTGATACTTTTCCTTGATATTTACAACATATGTTTTATCCAGCTTTTTTTCACTTTCTTAGTTTAAAAGTTAGAGGGGGGGACACATTTTACCGCTTTGAAAGGGCTTATCTCTCAAACCATAGACTATGAGAAAAATGGATTTAGAACACTCCACAAATGTAGGTAAAATTATTTTTTTGACTACAAACTCTGTAGTCTGAATATTTTCCGAATAAAGTGGCTGTGACATACGGACAGACGGACGGACAGATAGACATGACGAATCTATAAAGGTTCCGATTTTTGCCATTTGGCTACGGAACCCTAAAAAATGCAGTGTCTCGCCCAGTGGTCTAAATTCGACAATAGGAAAACGTATTTACGTAGTAACGGGTTTAGGCCATAGTCCACTGCAGTACATTGCACCTGAGATTTTTTCAAACTCTCAGGCATCAAGTTTCCTTGATCGTTATAGCATGGATTATTAATTTCTAATACGCACATAACTTGGAAATCTCGGAGGTGCGTACCGAGGAATCGAACATAGGACCAATCGACTGAAAGGCCCAATTTCCACTACTACGCTCTTAGCTTGCCCCAAGCACTTGCACCATGTAACTATTTAAAATTAATTTCCTCGCAAGGATGGAGTCCCGAATTGTACATGTTGCTTAGCGAATATCTCGAGAATATATTGTTAAGCAGAAGTTGACAATGTACGGCCCCATTTCCCGCGTGTGATGAAAGTGTTAAGACGCTGGATGAAAGTCACGTGGCTGACTTTCATCCAGCGTCTTAACTTTACTTATTTATAGTAACCGGCCGAAAGTTCGGTTTCGGCCCAAAATTCGCTGAAGCTTTCGGACGCACCGAAACATGTTCGTGAATTGTCGTGCGTCGTTCGGTGAATATCGTCGCCGGATAGTCTATTATTGTCTAGTCGGCTATGATTGTCTTTTTATTTCATAACTCTATTTAACTGTCGGAACAATTCCTCCCTACTAATATAATAAATGTGAATGTAAGTTTGTTTACTACGCTTTCACGCCAGAACTACTTAACCGATTGTCTTGAAACTTGATACACATATCCTTAGAGGTATTAGAATGGACATAAGATACTTTGTACTGAAAAAAATTAAAAGATTTTTTTTACGAAGGATAAAAATATATATTTTGGCAGATATGATATAATATGTGTGTAATGCCCAAAATTTACACATTTGTTATTGTTGTGGTAAAATACGTTTTAACTTTATTGTTTTAAATGATTTCAATGATGCATGTTTTCAGTTTTAGAAACTTAATTTTATGCAGTATTTTTTTAATTCTATTAGAATGTGTTAATGATCTTTGAAATTTACTTAAGAGCTTCAACGCGAGCGAAGCCGCGGGGAAAAGCTAGTATGCAAATAAATGTGTAAAATTCTTAAAATACACTAGATTTCAGCATGCAGTAGAAATTTTAAATATGTTTAAGAAAGGTTCAGTTTCGGCTTTGGCCGAAATTGAGAGAGAGGTTCAAAGTTCGGTGTCGGTTTTGGCCAAAATTGAGAGAGAGCGAAATTGAGAGCGATTGGACATTACTTATTTATATTAGTAACGAGACCGGTCAATATTTTTCTAGTTTAAAGAAGTTTATGCCCATGGTCCATTCTTATATAATCGTTATGTACTCTTAATGGAAATTCATCCACCTTTTTTCGGGGTCCGATACCCCTGTGCTTTGTTAGGAAGGGTCCAAAGGAGTTCAAAACCGTGACGAAGTACGAATTTTATCGATCGTGGGTTCGAAATTTAACAGTGAAAATGTATAATAATAAGGATTTTGTCGCGCTAGGCGAGGGAGTAGATTTTAATAGTCTCTAAATACTTATTACCTATATACGTCGTTACTTTATAAATGTATATTATTGTATTGCGAAATCTTTATGCAATTATAAGACAGAATATTAAGTTTAAATATTAACATTATATTATATTACGTTATACAATACAGTCTCAACGATGTGTACAAAAATTTTCAACGATAATCATAACAATATCTGTTCTTTTGGACATCCCTGTAACCTACTTTAGTATTCCTATAGGTAAATTTTGTATTTGTGCTTTAACATAGACAACATAAGTTATTTATAATCAAATCATTATTTTGGTCGCGATTACGAGCTGGAGATACTATTAAAATGCTTTAACTATCAACAAAGCGTGTACAGCGCTACTAATTAACCATATCAAACTGGCCGTATGAAGAATCGGTAAATTATATAAATTATGTTTGCATCGTGGTATAACCTGAAATTGCCTGCAAACACAACGCTTGCGGCGCTTCGGGGCGAAAATCATATGTTTTGGTTTTCTCTTTCCTCGTCATTTAAATAATAAAAAATACATTTTATTTGTTGAAAGGTATGACTATTCATAGACCCACACTAGAATTTTTCATGTATGGGTGCCACGAAAAAACAAAAAGACGAATAGATAAACATCCAGATCCAGAACAAAAATCTTAATATATAATATTGATATCTGTCTGACCGGGGATCGAACGGGGTACGTCGATAAATAGTAAATCTCTATTATACTGTATATAACACGGGATTTAGAGGGCACAGGTCGGCTGGATGTGTCAATTGGCAACGTCAATTTGGGGAGGCCTATGTCCAAGAACGCATCTTAAAAGGCTGGTGGATGGATACTGCAAATAATTTAACTGTAAAGCAACCGTCTCAATCCTCAAGAATACCAAGGCATATTTGATCAACTAAATGTAAAACCTCTATTTTATGTGTAGTTGGTTACAGATGTCCATTGGCGCCAATGACCACATATCACCAGGTTGATAGCATGTTCGTTTGCCACTAAAATCAACCTTATCTGATAACTAACTTAAAACAGGCGACGCATCGTTATTTTTTTATTTCGTAAAATACTATAGTACCGTTGGTCTCAAGTGTGTCGTGGAACTTACGGAATACTATACAAACTTTTTTGACTTAGTAGGTACATTTTAATTGCCCGACACCGAAAACATTAATTTATTTTTCATTGCAGCCGGAATCACTGTCCGTACATTATAAATTGTTATTCTAGTATGCGAACTGGATCAAACGTGTCGTATATTTCCCGTTTCAATTGAATTTACTATTAAATTTAGTTCACAATGCATCCGGCGACATCACCTGCAACGCATCACTTAACCGCGTTCGTGTTAAGTGAACCGAAAATTTTGTTCATTAATTCTTCTATTTATTGTTATTGTTTTTATTATATTTTAACACGCTGTATACAATTGAAAGTGATAGAACTTTATTGTTTTAATTTTAATTATCTTTCTGAAGGTCGTTGAACTTAGTGATTCGACTCCGGCGGCACAACCGCCGCACCTATTTCTGCCTAATAACAGCAATGTTAAGCGCTGCTGCCTTCTGATTTGAACAGTGTAAGGGAGACAAACTTAACGAGCATCACTATACATTATTACTAATTATTGAATTTCTTATTTTAAGTCACAATATATATATATAAAGTTTATTTAAACCTAAATCTAACGAAGCATTCCAAGTTAGTCCCCAGGGGTAGAAACGCATCTATGCTCGACTTCAGGTAGAGTTCCAGTCTTATCTGGTGTGGATTACAAATGTCCATAGGTGGCAGTTGCCACAAAATCAATTGAATCAAAACGCGTATGCATATATAATCGCTATGGTGACCGCTCACCACGCGGGTCGTTACTCGGTTTGACGGTGACAGAAAATAACGTCAACGGTGACAGAAAGTGACAGAAAACACGTTAAAGACGTTTCTCTTATGTTTGCAATTAGCAGTCTGCCTAACGCGCACTTTATCATCATTGTAGACTATGGTTAATTCTTTTTTGATGTACCTAAGACCCAAGCCCAATAAGAAAGTAAAAAACAAGACAAAAGAATAGCGCGGCCTTCAAAAAGTTGTACAAACGTGATTGTAACCAACAAAATTGTGTGCACCCATTCTGTATACCCATTTAAACATACAGTATGTGTATCGTTTCCACATAGAAACGCATGTGAGTACAAATATTTGCAACCGAAACCAACCCCTGGCGCACAACGTCATCTGTGCTTTGGCAAACACTCATCAATGCCGCTATCTGTTATTCGTATCGATTGAAAGCTTCCCTGTACTCTAAATCATACATACACACACACAGTATTAAAAGGTAGGACCATTACGGTTCCACGAAGGAAATGCTACCGTTATACATATTTGTATAGTATTTTATGAAGTTGCAAACGAGCATGCAGCCCACCTGATGGTACGTGGTACTTGCCACTCCTTGACATTTGTAATCCACCCCAGATAAGACTAAACGACCTGGGGTTGATCTCAGATGCGTTACTGCTCTAGAGGACTAAGTTGGAATGCCTCTGTTGAGTATGTCTGCCTTACCACACTTGAAATCAGAAGACGCTTAAAACTGCTGTCATTAGGCAGAAATAGTTGTACTAGTGGTGCCACCAGAGACGAACCACAAAGAGTTTTACCACCTTCAAAAGTTATATATTCAATCACTTCTGTTTCGTTGAAATATGGAAGCCGGCTAACATTGGTATATATGAGAAAATAATCTCCAAGAGCGTCGTTATCAATAACATATAGCAGCGTAGGCAGCAATAAACATTTACTACTGACGACCCGGGTGGCGGAGAGGTCACCATACCGGTCTGACACGCAATGGGTTCCGGGTTCTATCCCCGGCCAGACAGGTATCTGAATGATGAATTTAGATTTCTGTTCTGGGTCTGGGTGTTTCTGTATTCGTGTTTGTGTGTGTCCATGGCACCCACGACACAGGGAATCCTAGTGTGTAGTGTGTGTGTACTATCACGTGGACTGCAAGATCGTTTGCTCCTACAATCTTTAACAAAAATCACACCTTAAAAATATTTTTTTGATGAGCTCTACAGCTTTAGGCGATGCTTCATAAGCGGTATACGTAAAATTTCGATGTCAAAATTAAAAATCAATTTCTGAGCAATTTGGAAAATGAACCTTTTGCATAGCAAACTCCCCTTTGATATTCTTTGAAAACGCTGCCACCCCTCGGAGTTAAAAATTGTAATAACATTGTTCATGGCAGGAGGAAAAAAGCTTTCATAACTGTGTTCAAACTGAGTTAGCAACAACTGTCAGGGAAGGATTTTAGAAGTCTCAATTACGGAGCTAAAGAAAGTTATCTTCATTGCATGTGTAGTTTTATTTCTCCCCTTTGTGCAGAACGCTTTTATTTGTATAACAAGATGTCTTAAAGAGAATTTGCTTTGTTCTCGGATATTCTCCGAGGCTGGTCGTTTATTATGCTATTGGGGTTTTGCGGTGGCGTTTGCGATCCTCGCGCTTAAAGCCCATTGATTACGGTAACATTGTTTGACATTCTATACCACACTCGGATTTTTCTTCTTGACACATACACGAGTTCTTTTCTCGTATGATCTTATAGCTTAATATCGAACAAGCACTATAAAACTTAAAAAGAAGTTTGACTCCGGCGGCACCACCGTCACACTTATTTCTGCCTAATAACAGCAGTGTTAAGTGCTGCTGTGTTCTGGTTTGAAGGGTGTGGTAAGGGAGATAA
>DWRA01002809.1:0-13219 GCA_018250295.1 Spathilepia clonius
TAAGATTTATATAGACAAGCTACTTCTATCGTCTTAATATTAGAGTCGAAAGCAGTTCTACTGTGGACAATTTATAACATAAATATAATTATAATTTAAGTATCTGGTTGTAATGTCAAAATAAGATTTTTTACTAAATGCATATGAAAGTATATACGATACTTATAGCAAAAAACAATTATCGAGATTTCTGTCTGTCTGTTTGTTCCGGCTAATTTCCAAAACGGTTGAACCGATTTTCGCGGAACTTTCACTAACAGATAGCTGGTGTTATAAAGAGTAACATAGCGTACTTTCATTTTAGAAAATATTCTAGAGGTTAATGTGGAGCAAAAATTAAAATCAATGAAACCTACCGCGCTCCCCATTTTGTTAAAACTGTTGAATGTAGGTCTACAATTTCGGTTAGGTAAATGTATGCATACTTTACATTTTTTAATGGCTCAGCTGTTATAAATTCCGAGGTAAAATCTTACTAATTTCAATCCCAGTCCATTACGGGTGAAGATATTGCGAGTGTCTCGGACTCCATAATTCACGTATCGCGTGTCAACCACCCATAGCTGTCAGGTTGTTTCAAATTTTGTACGAAACAACGCTTGTTTTTTGGTTTTCCTTGTCCTTGATGAAATTGGATCAGCTTTATATTTGCCGAAGGTGGTAGAACCATTAATAGCTCGACTTCCGCAGCACCACCGCAAAATCTGTTTTTGTTATAATAATAGTCAAAGGCTGCTGTATTCGGGTTTGGAGGGTAGTAGGTAAATGAGTACTTATTAGAGGCGTCCCAACTTAGTCATCAGGGAGAGCAAGGTTTTTGTCACCAAGCTCAGGTAGGACGTTAATCTTATCTAGGGTTACAGATGTCCATGGGTATCCACTTAATGCTACTTACCATTAAGTAAGCTCATTTGCCAAATTCACATAATAAAAATAAAACTAAATAATATAATTTAGCTGCCTAAAGAATATCTTAATCGCTACTTTGGTATAATTACCTAAATTATATCTAGAACCCAGAACCTTAATAGCTGTATATATGTAGGTATTTAAATCCTTTTTGTTTTTGTAACCAACAAACAACCGTTAACATTGTTTTAACTATACGGATAGCGGTTTATGCGAATGGTATCGGAAGTGGCATAATAAAGGAGGGCGGGATGATGAAATGGCAGGAGGTTCGTATTTTGTCATTCCCTCGCGTGATACCTTTGTTCGCTCCTATCGGATTTTCACTGAAGTACAGATGAAAATGGATTGTTTTTGTTTGAAATAGAAATAAATATTAATACTTTGGCGCTTAAGTGATGTAAACGACGTAATTATATTTTTTAGAAAATTAAATTAATGGAAGTAGGTAGGTATCTACCTACCTATAGCTGTTGTTACAGGAGTTAGTAAAAGTAATAGTTCAGTTGTCAGTGGTTACAGTCTGGACTTAAATTAAAATTCCAGACATTCACTATTTGGATTGAAACCCAAAACCTCGTATTTTTAGAATACCTATTGCAAATAAATGATCTAAAATGAAGTCTATTAACCAGCGATAGGCCATCGCGGTTAATAGACTTCACTTCAAACTACAACGTAATCCTTTACATTCCGATATCCTGCAGTAAGACAAATATTGATAAAATAAATTATCACTTGATTTACCAAGACTTTTGAGGGGTGTTTTAGTCTGTATCTATTTTTTACGTCACTCTAGCCAAATAATAACACCAAACCATTTCCAACACGTCTAACAAACGTTTAATGACAATTTCTTCTCACCTAATAATTTGCCTCTAAAAGCCTAACTTATAAGGTAACCGCACCAATTTCGGACACTATTTCACACTTAGAGAAATCGTCGTGACTACACAATAACGTGCGTAAACAAGCGACAATGTTATACAAACATGAATTACGACAATCGGCCATAATAACATTTTTTTATTAGCACCTCACGAAAAGACATGTGCTAATTTTCGTGTCATTCACTTTGGTCAAACAATATTTTTGAACACAATCTTATTAGAGGACGTTAAAGTTGCATTTACCTTACAGTTTTGCGGTTTTGTTCTACACGACGTATTGTACTGTCACAAATAATGTGAAAACTGTGTTATCACCTCAAAATCTAACTAGTTATGACAATGATTTGAATGTGAAATAGATTACATATTTGCTATACGGTCGCGGTTTGTATTGTCGTTAGCAGGTATTGAAATGCTAAATCTTTAGTAGGTAACTACCCAATTCACACAAATAAAATTTTTAAACTACCGGGTTCTGAAAGGCCTAGTTTTGATGTTAATATGAAAATCTCGCTGCAAACTTAGTGATATTCCGGTTACACTTTGATATAGCCTAGCGTCGGTTACTGCCTATCCAACGTGCTTAATTGCAAAGTATTGCAAAATATCTCAGAACACATTGCAGCATGAATTGCTAGCAATATTTTTGAACGATAGTTTTCATCAAAATTTACAGCAAGTTTATTTTATAGACTTGACTAGACTTAGGAACCTTATAAACCCTTAATTTTGTCTGTTTAAAATTAGAAAGATAGTAGAAAGCTACGAAATTTATTTGTTTAAAATCTTTATGCCAGAAAGAATAATCAAAACCTGTTCTCAATTAAACAAAAAAAATGGTTTTGCTATTTTAAAAAAACGTAAATGTGATCTGTGCGTAAATAGATATCTTTGTGACGGATTTTATGAGAATCGTGTCCAACACGCACTTACAACTTAACGATGGTAGAAACTATTTATTGGTTCTGATTTCCTTTAAACTATTCTAGGGACCGTAACAATTTGAACCCACATAATAATGACGGCGAGATCAGTCGTCACCTCCGTGCCTGTTTGAAAGGCTCCCGGATAAAAACTGTTTTAAAACCCGTGCCTTAAGTGTCCAATTAGCGATACAGTGTTAAAACGACTCGGCGACACTGAACTGAGGGCCCAAATTTACACTCCCACCGCACAAAGACGTATTGATGCATTTTTTCATAGACGCAACAAGAGTATAGAATGGACTGAGCAAGTGTCTAGTGGTGACTGTTTAAAGTTCAATCACTTGAAAGGTATTCCCGGAGCGCCATGACATAGGGCTCTTCAAAAACGTTGCAAAAAGAGCTCTCCTTCAAAGTAAAGCATTGGCGACCCATGTTGTTGCAAATGTCCATAGGCGACGGTGCTAGCTTTCCATCAGGTAGTCCGTCTGTCTTTTCGTTAGGTTGAACAATGAAAAACTCAATAGTTTTAAGAATAAATTAGTAAATTGAAAATGGAAATTCATAAGTTCATGTCACCTTTATCGAACACAGCTGTTGAATAGAGATAATCTTATCATTATGATCTGAAGAGATTTATGCATGCAAAAAAAATAACTGCTTACAAACTGCTTACAATAACAAATGATAAAACTATATTACAGTAAGTAGATTTCTCCGTTCCTATTATCAACTGTTTTAATTTTAATAAGATATAAGTAATGTGCATTTTGGATTTGCTAAGTACAGCGTAGAGAAAAGATTGAGCTAATTAAAATGGGCTTTTAATCTTTCTTCAGCTTAAGAGGCTTCATTTCTGTTTCCTGTTTTCAAAAGCACGCTTATGTAACTTGAAACAGATAATAAGAAAATATACCTACTATAAGACACCCTCTGTGTATTATTTATTTTAATTAAATAACGAAGGGTGGTAGAACTTTTTTTTGTTATTAAGGGGCACACCTAGTGTGACAGCCAAAAAAAAAGGCGATTTTTGGGAATTAAAAAAAAAAAACTAGTAAATCAATCGTTTTAAAATTTTGAGGGTATATTTATACATGTTTTGAGAATACACAGTAAAATTTTTGGAATAATATATTAAATATTTTTGAAATAACACGTGATCTCCGGCGGCGCCAAAAAAAAAAGGTCCTCCACTGCTGGAGTGATTGCAGCCTTCTCCGTTGATAAAACCTAAAAAAAAAAATTCTCGTTAAACAAAAACATATTGTCTGTACGATGACCCTCGGGCGAACAAAAAAATCAAAAATTGACAAAATGGCGGCATGTTGAAAAAAAAAGTTAAATTTTACCCAAAATTTTGGTCGTTTTTGGCCTACCAAAATCCGATTTTTGATCAGATCAAAAAACTGGAGGGTCATCGTATGGAGAACTATATAGAGAAGATGTAAAAAAAAATTGATAGCGATCGGATCATTTGTCTCCGAGTAATCACTCCAGCAAATTCGAAAAATGCTGTTTCGAGAAAAACGCGTTTAAAGATAAAATGATCGTTTTCACTGTTATAAATGGATTAAAGTCATACTTACAGCTAATCTGCTATTCCAGGCCCATATAATGCACTAATTGCACTGAAAACTGAGACAAACTGTAGAATACAATATCAATGGTCAATCACAATATTCTCATCATCATTATTATTATTATGCAATAGTTTCTCTGCGGACGTACTTGTATTTGCCGTAGATTGCAACTATCTAACTGCCGAGCGGCTACTCTTTTAAATGGCTGTAACTCAAAAACTATTTAAGATATCGATTTAAAATTTTAGTATGTTATTTTTAAAGGTATAACTTATTGAAATATGAAAAAAAAATAAAACGATTTTTTGAAAATTTCACACTAGGTGTGCCCCTTAAAGATAATGATTGCTTTATGTTGATTGCAATTCTACAAACTAGTATATACTACTAACTAGATAGCTATTTCTGCCTAATAACAGCAGTGTCAAGTGCTACTGTTTTTTGGTTAGAGGGATGTTGTAATAATGAGTCACTTACACAAAGTATTTCAACTTTTACTCAGAGATACCAATGCATTAGTGACTGCCCTCGGGACTTCGATCTCTTTTAGGGTTGATTACAGATGTTTATGGGCGGAGGTAGACACTTATAAGATGGAATGTACTTTCGTTTGCTTCTTCTATGTTTAAAAAAAACTAGTCGTTATTCACAACGTATGATTGACAGAAAGGTATAGAATAATTTACCTAGTGTGAAATTAATTTTCATAAAAACATATTATTCGGTGTATTAACTTGTATGCATCTAAGGACAATGAAAGTAGGCGAGTGTTTGGCGTGTTTAATAAAATCATATATAAATTAGAAAATTAATGACCTCTTCCTTCGTAGAAGCAAAAATTACAAAAACTTTGTGGTGTCGATTTCGGATGTCAATGTTATGAAAAATCAATCACAGTTTTTTATGTCACATTTTTATGAAAATAAAAATAATGTTCCTTTATAATAATGTATTTACATAACTCTTTAACTCATAACTTAGAATAATTTGCCTGAAATCCTCCCTTTAACTTGTATTGTATATATATTATGTAGTGGGTACTTTGTAAATAATATGTATGCTTCGAATGTGGTTGTGAATGCCCGTTAAATATTAATATCTCGTTAAGTTATAAATATTTTATAACTTAACTTTAATAAATACTATATTACTTAAATTTAATTTAAAACTTCTATTTAATATCATTAATTAGTAAAAATATTACGTGTTAATTGCAAAAGATGTGTACAGTTTATAATTATTAAAAAAATAATTATTTATTTTTGTAGTATTCATTTACAAACACAACAAATATATACATAATTATTATTGTAACTTTGAAGGTAGTAGAAACCTTTGTGGTTTGACTCTGGCTGCACCACCGCCTCACCCGTTTCTGCCTAATAAAAGCAGTGTTTAGCTCTGCTGTGTTCTTGTTTGAAGGGTCTGGGAAAGAGAGTAAGATACACTTATTCGAGGCATTCCAACTTAGTCCTCAGGGGTAGCAATACGTTTGTGGTCGACTCCAGACTTTAGGAGTATAGAGTCCTATGTGGGGTGAATTGCAGATGTACAAGGGCGGCAGTTGTCACTTACTATCAGATGGCATCGTGCTTGTTTGCTGCATAATCTATATATATAAAAATCTAATGCTGTTCGTAAGTCTCGAGAACGGCTGGAGCGATTTGGCTAATTTTGGTTGTGAATGAATTGTGGACGTCCAGGGAAGGTATAAAAAGTGAGTAAACATGAAAAAAAAGCTAGGAATATAGTAAAATTAAAAAAAATTGTTTTCCGATACAAACAGTTTCTATGTCTGTTAAATAAATGACGTTCAGAATGTGTTTGTTTAACTTTGGCACTTTATTTAATTCAAAGGCAATACGAAGTTCGCCGTGTCAGCTAGTTATATATAAAAAAGGATGATTTTTTTATATGTAAGTATAGGCTTGCGTCTGGTCACGATTTTTTCAAACTAGAATTCTATGAGTGTTTGTATTACAGGGAACATTCAAATATTTAAACGATCACCATTTATGAATAATCAGTATCCACGGTTTGCCTACTAAAAACAGTCATTAGACAATTTTTGTCAACCAGACATAGTAATTGTTAAATATTGATCGTTAGTAGAGAAACATTAGATAGATAGATTATAACGGGCGTTAGTTGACTTACAATTAGATTTCTAATCTACTGTTTATATAATTATTTCGCTAACATATTAATTAGTATATCGTAACACTTTGAATTAAAAATCTGCACAGCCGGTATCTAACTTATGTGGTAGAACCCTTTCTGATTCGACTTCGAGGCACCACATCTTTTTCTGCCTAATAACAACTATGTTAAGTACCGGTTTCTTCTGGTTTGAACGGTGATAAAGGAAGTCTCCCTTACGTTACTTATCCGGCGATCTTTGGGTATATTGTCCTTTTCTCATTAGGTGGTGGCAAATTAAATTTCTGGCCTGGACGGCGGGAGGTGCCGTGGGAGTGACATCGGGTTTCACATCGACGAAGCAAAAAACTATAAGTACATTTGCGATCGAGGAATTCTTATCAGGAACAAAGTTCCTTCTTTATACGATTGAAATGTCAGACGAGTTTGCAGTCCACCTGATCGTAAGTAGTCACTGCCGCCCAAGGGTGACTCCAACTCCATATAGAATAGGTTCTACATGAAGCTGATCGCAGATACGTTGTTACGTCCGAGGACTAAGATGGTCAACTCATAATATTGTAAGTCAGTCTGCATCCACATCCTACCACTGAAGCGCAGAACTGTCTCACGTTAAATATCGATTACCTTAATATTCATTGCAAAACAGCATACTGTATTTATATGGCCTGAGAGTCATACGGTATTATATATTTATAAAAGAGCGTTACGCTCATCAAAAAAATTCAGATCGTTAGTATAATCTTCAGGATAGCATCACTTAAATAGTAGGCACTCATCAAAACTTCGTTTTTATCCTAAATATTTAACGGAATAAAAAATATATGTATTTATTTTATATAGTTGTACCTATTATTTCAGAATATCGTATGTAGAGTCCCGTTGGTTTTTTAAGAGCGTTCTACAAGAAAGTTGAATATTCTACTATATAAAGAAAACATAATTAAAACATATGACTTCTGACCACTGCTGTTTCTACTCTAAAGCAACAATTTTCGTGCTGCAAATATAATTGAAGGGTCGTCGTAATACTTTCTGATATGTTCTCCAATGATCTATTTTAAGTGGGGCTTGATTTTTATTTCACAGTTGGTTGCAGATGTCTCTTGGTATCAGTGATTATTTCACATTAGGCAGCCTGTTTTTTTGGAAAAAACTGTATTGTTTCATTTACATCTCGTTTTTATTAGTCCATAAGGGGTGAAAAACTCGATGACGTGCAAAAAAAGATTTCTAACGAGATTTTACACACATTCTACTAAGAAAGTGCATCAAAAAAGTGCGTAGATTAGTAGAAAAACGCAGAAAACCTGAATCACGGTATCAAAGATTTTTAGATTTAATGTATAAATAGGGAAGAGGCGGGGTCTCTAGTGGGAAGTCCGAGTCTACGCAGGAACGCAGTTGGATCGGAGCTGCGCCGAGTCCGTTTCAAAGGCACGCATGTTCGCGCAGTTTGCCTGTGTAACTAAGCCTTAAAGGAACAAAAATTGTTGCGAGAGGAAAAGTGGTCTCTACCCTTTGCTTTCAACCCCCACTGTCGTAGCCGCTTTGACTTCCTTTTACTTCACCAAACTATGGTTATGTTAAATATATCGCTAAAAAAAATTTTCATGTAGAGATGTGCATACTGCGTAAGGTTTGACAATGCTTGCTATTTTCAAAACTATTTTTTTAGTAAGTAATGAAACAGACATGTGCTTATTAATTCTTAAATCGAAGTTGTATGACCTGTTTATTGTTAATTTTATCGTCTTCGAAAAAGGAAGACGTATTATCAAAAGTTATTTTGTAAGCTATTTTATTAATTCCTCTATTTGGCACTAGATGGTGCTAGTCGTTTGTACATATTTACATTCTATGTGTACTTTTTAAGCGAAAATAACAGTCTTGATAATTTCCTGTGTATATTCATATTCTTTATATTAATATAATGTTTTATAAAATCAAACGAGTCTTTATTTAGTGCTGTGTTTATACACGATCTAATTTAATTTTTTTAATAAGTTAACTAAGAGTTTATGCTTGTTTTCGCCAACTAAGTGCAACAAGGTTGGTCAGTAGATGAATGAATTATTGCTAGTGATTAATTTTAAGTAAGCAGTCAGTCATAACAGTCGTACCTTCATGAGCGCACAAAACTGTAAACCTATCTAAGTATAATCTCCGTCCGAAGCTTACAGCTTATATTACTCTGCCAAATGCCAACACTCTCAAGTGTTTTTATAAGTTAGCTAATATACAAGCGACATCCGATACTGGCGAACGTGGTCGATCGTGGGCTCGCCGGTCGCTGACGATAGGCAGCAACGGTTGGCGGCAATCATCGGAGCGGCGGACCAAATGACTGTAGTTCGTGTGTTACCTCCCTAAAGGCAGGGAATTTTATATGGAAAGTTACATGACTGTATAAACGTTTTATGGGTCATGTAAATAGGTCAATAGGTGTAAATCAAATCCGACCGATAGCATCAATATTTCTTCAGGACCACTTTGTTTAAAATGTTAAGTAGCAGATAGTGTAAAATAGTAATTTAATAATAAAACCAAAACTGTAAACAACATTTAAACGTTCCTAGCAATTTATTTACATTTTTTCTATAGTTGTTAACTGAACAATAATAGTATTTTCAATTCACGACGTAGTGATTGATTCAATTGCTTATGTAAATAATAGACAATAGCATGACATACACTCCAACAATTAAATAAACAAATTTAAATTCCTGTCTTATCTTTTAATTTTCAGGTTAACTCTGGCGGACTAGTCGGTAATCATAATTCGTGATAAGAAAGTTCGCTTTCTAGGGGTGGCACAGACTCTTTAAAATTATCTCCTGTAACACCCTCCCGTCTCTGAATGTTTTAGGATGGATTCAATATGTTGTCAAAAGTTCGTCTCCAGCAGCACCATCGCTACATCTATTTTTGCCTAATAACAACAGTGTTAGGCGCTGCTGTATTCTGATTTAAGGGAGACTTACTTATCCGAAGCGTTCCAATTTAGTCCATAGTGGTCACAACGCATTACTGGTCGACCTCAGGTAAGACTCTAGTAGCTGATGTCGGCCTCTGATGTGTTGCAACTCCTGAGTTTGTACCCCTGAGCTGCAACTGAGTTGAGTTAGTACTCAGGGGTTGCAACTTAACAGAAATATGTATGTTGGTTTCTCCTGAATTAATTCACGAAGCATGTTGCGCCTTCCAAACATTTTTGCGCACTTATCGGTAATTAAAAAGTAATAAATTGGTATTATAAATTAATGTACCTGACTTTAATTTGTAACCTGCATATGCCTTCATGAATTGCTTACGTTTAATGTATTCCGATGACAGATTACCTAACGACTTTCACCTAAGCCAATCATTCAGTAAATTATATAGCATAATTATTAAGTACATACTCACTATGGTCCTTAGGTAATGAACCGTAATGTAAATCGAATCTTGAGTACCTCCCTAATGTTACATTAGTGGAATATAAAGTTTGATTTGCGATATTAATCACTTTGTTTCATTTATTTACACGCAAATTGCATATCTAATTTAAAGGTTCGTACGTGTACCAACATTTGTGTTTATATTTTCTTTTTTTCCTCAGTTATTACTTTGCCGTTCTACGTTTTATTGGTTTAGCAAGTTTTTTATTAATATTGAAACAGAAAGATTAAAAATTAAGTAACCAACTTTTTAATTCTACCTACATGCATAATAGATAGGATAGAACAGTTACGTATTCTACGAAAATGGTTTGTTGTGCCTGTAATTTATTGACAATAATATTGTGGACCGAACTTGACCTAATTTTAGGCCTGAGTGCTTTAAAATGCTGGGATTTTTGGGTAAGAACTTGGACCTAATTTTACATAGTGTTTTTATGGCATATGTAGGTAATTCAATACATACAATTTAATTTCCTAATAGTGTCATTACCTGTTAAAAAATGTAGAGTCCGTGCATAGGCTATATAAGTTTGCTTCATAGGTATATACCCAAGGGTCCACACGGAAGCCGGCGGCACCCGCAGTTCCTTATTAACATTCTAACCATTTCCTCATGAATTTTGAAGCGGCTATCGCAGCGGCCTGCGGGCAAGCAGCGGCCGAGTGAAATTCACACACCGTCAGAGCTGACGTCACGAGCGAAGAAAGTGGCATCCATAGCGTCGCAGCCGAGCAGTTCGCGACAGAGCACCGGCCCGCGCGCGCGTCATGGACGACGCGTGATCGTAGACATGTCGTTCCGAAGACTTTTGAGTGCGGTGCGCTCCGCGCGCGACGCCCTCACCCGAGGCGCTCCTTTGGCGGATGGACTTATCAAATCCCTGTTATCTGTCTTTGTGATATGCTGCATAGCAGTCTCGTCGCCGCAGTCCGTGTCGGCGAAGCCCTTCGTGTTCAGTTTTCCCGCCAGCTGGTCTCTCGCAGGATTCGTGGGGAACGTGGGAGCGAGGTCTGAAGATGCGGAGCGCCGGGAGCCTGCAGCCGGCGTGAAGCCCTACACGGGGCGGAGGGTCGGCAACGACACCCTCCGTATGATCTACTACCACGACCAGACGGTCGCGGTGGTGGAGCTGGGCCCCGGCAAGCTACTACTCAACTGCGAACTCATCGAGACATAGTTAGTACATCATTTTAAGTTTTTAATGTTCTAACACAATCGAGCCGGAGATTAATGAGTCATTTATTAAATAATTGATTGATTATTTATAATCGCGGTTAATCGTTGTAGGTAATTTAAGGATAAAACTTGCAGAAATTCCGGTTCCAATTCCATGTAAATGACAGCTACTATTTGTTTATTGTAAAATAATACTAAAGAAATATTAATACAAAACTGTTTTGTATCAAACTTTAAGTTCAATTATACTTAATTACGTTCACGTAAGCTAAAGTTCTTTCAAAGTATCACTTCACAGGGCAGAATTTTCCGCAAAGTTTACAAACTTTCAGTTCAGTCAAGTGTTGCTGAAACCGAGTTCCCGAATATTTACCGTCAGTGACTGAGGCTTGTTTACAATTGCAAACGGTTGATAGTGTATGCACTAAAGACGCTTTATTTTTTGTAAACGTGTTTACGATCTAAATGTCCATTGACAGGATCGGTCTAGGTCTAAAACTTGACCCGATAGAGGTCAATGTCTTCGCCTTCCTGTTAAAATTCGTATCGTGTCTCCATCTGCCAACTCAGATTTTATTATCTTATCTTTCGTATGATTTGAATATAACAGATAATTCCAATTACTGAGAGTAGTTTTTTCCGTAAAGCTCTGCTATTTAGAGCTTACTAATATATATACAAATACATATATATATATATTTATATATATGATTAATAATTTTGTACTAGTATCCTGTAAGTAGTACTTCTCACTTTTTGTATTTTGAAAGAAAATTGGTGAGGCGGTGGTACTTCGAAAGTGTTGGTAGTTCATCAATCTGTAAAAATAAAGGTAGTATTGAATCAAGAAATCAAAATAATTAAATTAAACAAGAATTATAAATTACTAATTAGCATTTGTTTAATATAACTACTAAATCCATGTTTACAATGATTTAATAAATACATCATAATCATGTGTAACATAAAAAAGTTATGTATCTACATAATATCATATTGATGGTGTAAGTTAAATTAGGAAAAGCCCAAGTACCAGTCGTACTCGCCCACGGAGGGTTCGGTGCCATCATATTTCCTTTTCTTTAGTTGTTATCATCACAACTATAAATGTACGTGAATTATGAAAATTTCAATTGTCTAACTATTACGGCTTAAAAAGTAAACCTTATCTATAACTGATTAATTTTTAGTACTTGTTGTTATAACGACTATAGCACATATCAGAACAAAACAAGTTCAAGAGATACAGCGTTACAACAGGCGGATAGACAGCACAGGTTAAGTAATAGGTTTTTATTTTCACTATTTTGACGGTTCTAGAAGGACTTGTGGGTCAAAAACGTTAATAACATTGTTAAGCGCTGCCTTCTGGTTTCTGGTTTGAAGGGTTTGGATTTTATGGAGATATACTTTTCTAAGGCACTCCAACTTCGTTCTCAGGGATAGCAATACATCTGATACTGACCTCAAATAGGATTGTAATGTTATCTGGGGTCGATTATAGACGTTCATGGGTAGCAGTTGCCACTTACCATCAGGTTGGTGGCATGCTCGTTTACTACTTCCATTGTATAAAAGACTTTTGGCCACGGAAACCTAACGTTGGTATTCTTGTAACAGTTTTCTCGGTTTTCAATCTGTAGTTTATATTATCTGATCTTGGCAGCTGTATCTAACGATAGATTTTCCTACCCTTAACTTTTAACTTGCGCCAACATGTGATACAGCATTAATCAATCTTTAGTTTTTACTGTTTCTACAGAATCACTTTTAATATTTTTAAAATGATTTGGCGTACGATTTACCTATATTAGTTACTTGATTGTACCAACAGGATAGTTATTATTTTTTTAATAAGACTGAAATAATAAATTAGCACGCAATGCAACTTATGGTAAGTGGTAATTACTGCCCATACACATCTATAATCCATCCCAGAAAACATTAGAAACCTATCTGAGATAGCTCACATCAGATGCGTTAGATCCCCTGGGAAATGCCTTTGATAAATGTGTGTCCCTTACCACACCCTTCAAACCAAAACACTGCAGCGCTTAACAGAATCCAGCGGCTCCACCGCCATATCTATTTTACGCCTAATAACAGCAGTGTTAAGTGCTACTGTCTTCTGGTT
>DWRA01002810.1:0-13214 GCA_018250295.1 Spathilepia clonius
GCTGTTATTAGGCAGAAATAAGTGTGGCGGTGGTGCCGCCAGAGTCGAACTACAAAGGGTTCTACCACCTTTATAACTTCATATAGAATAGGAATTTTATCAGAAGTCGATCAAAGATGCGTTGCCACATATCTAATTCAACCGGCATCCACGTTCTTCCACAAATAGTAGTGGTGGTGGTACTCTTCCCGTTGAACTATATCATACCATGTTTCAAACTTGTAACAAAATGAACCTGTTTCTATTTTAAATTTGCTCTTACAATTATACTATGTTTAAAGAGTATGGCAAGGCCTACAATATACTTTTTTACATAAGGCGTTTAATTTCTCAAAGCGATACTGCTGCAATAAAAATTTCTGAGCGAGGCTTGAGCCCTGGTACACCTATTTCTGTTTTGTGCATTCTAATGCTCTGTCTGATATATATGTGTAAGACTCAATATAAAAACATGAATCATTAACTTACGTTTTAACGAGCTAGCTACAGTCTCGTTTGTATGGTAAATCCGTTATTTTAAGACATACCATTCCAGTTCCAATTATGTGCTACGCCGTAGCAACGCTACATGTGTAATGGGTTTTGATATTCTGACTTAATGGAAATTAATTAGATGACTATGAGTGGTAGTACTTTGTAACGTAGGTAGACATGTCAAGTTCCTATTTCTATTGATTAAAAGCTCAATGCCTGGCCGACTTACATAGCATAACATAGATATAAAACAAAAATCTTTTCTAGTCACAGCAACCATGCTAACAGTGCCATACGTTAAGCTTTTATAACAAGTCAAATCAGATATATAGTACAGTCAAAATACTTTATAAATTACTATCTTTAACAAGGCATTAAGTAAATTCCCCTGGCGTATGATTCCATGTCTAGAAAAAAAAATTTCTAAGCCAGAATAATTGAAGCTTGGTAATCTTTTCTTTCTCTATGATAAAACTCTTAAAATCAATAAAAACTAGATACCCTCCCGGCATACAAGCTCACCCTTAATGAGTGTGTCCTTATGGTTCTTCTATAATTATGTTGCATATTTATGTTTGTATGCGGTAATTTTTTTTTTAAATAAATGGCCACGATAGGTGTAAAGAAATATTGCATGGCAAACAACCAATAAACAGTCTAAAGCTACTTTGTTACAGGCATTGCATCTTATTCCTTAAGAAAGCATCTAAAATTGATCTTAAGAAGAAAAAAACAGTTTACAAGAATATTCGTCTCAACAAACCCTTCCATTTGACGCACATTAAATAATTGATCCGCGTGATCATGGGGCGTCCGCCATATTGTATTTAGAATGACGTCAATAAACTATCATATTAATACACTGAGAGTTTGAATAACTAGATGTTTTTCGAAAATTTCAGCTCGTCTAATACCACATATTTATGAATTAAAAAAGTGAGTTATACAAAAGCTTTGTGAAAGTCCACTATAGATATTCTAATAATTAATTCAAATATGTTCCTTCATTCTAATAATAGTTAATTTAAATAAACAATCTTCTATGACAAAATACACGATCTCTTACTATTACAAGTAGCGATTAAGACAGCAAACAAGTTTAATACAAAATTAATCTCGAACACGTATAAACGTGTTAGTTAAAATAACGTAGTTGCAAACATATTACATATTCTAGCTACTTTTGTATCTTAATTGCTAGAAACTAGGTCACTGTGATGTGTTTTGCTAATATGCTATTTTAAGCTGAGCCAAATTGAGGTATCATCTTGAGTATAATTATTACGGTACGCTCTGCCTGTGGAAAGTTTTACAATGTTTTCCTAGGACCGCTTAGGGGTCTATAAATTTAAATATAAAAGCATTTTTTAAAATACCTTATCTTGGTAAAATATTAAAGAACTTTGCGTGAAAGGTACGGTTATCTCGTAAAAATATAGACAAACAGGTAGAGAGACAAAAATCATTAAACATAAACGTCTTTTCTCGTAATTGAAATGATGGTTTTTATACTCGTAGACTCGCGTAGAGATGTGTCCTAAACACCAGAAAAACAAAGTTGAGAGACACTTAAACAGCAACTTAAAGGTGGTAGACCCCTTTCTAGTTCGAGTCCGCAGGTACCACAGCCATACCTTTATCTGCGTAACAACAACAGTGTTGAGCGCTTTGGGTTTGGTTCGTGGTAAGGGAGACATCCTCATCGGAGGCGTCCCCATAGTCCTCAGAGGTAACAAATCATCTGTGATCGACCTTAGGTAGAACTGTAGTTATATCTGAAATTGATGCCAGATGGAATGCATGCTCGTTTACTACTTCTATCATATAAAGAAAAAACACTGTGATACAGAACACATATAAAAAAACATTGTTGAGATACCTGGCTTAAGGTAGAGTTTATGACTCTACGTGTCTGACTGCTATGGTGATTACTCCGACATGTGACCAAAATGTAACGAACTTCTAAATACTTTATCGCAGCAAAATCCTAAAACCCTTGCAAAAAGTCACAATTCAACAAAGACAGATAATTAAATGCTGCTCATCGTCGTAGTGAGAATAGTCATCGTCGTCTTAAAGAGAGGGATAGGTCATGGCCCACTGCGCTGGCCAGGTGGGAATTGGTAGACTTCAAACACCCTTGAGATTTTTTCTTTTAAAAAATTCTCAGGCGTGTAACTTTTCCCACGATGTTTTCCTTACCGTTATTGAAAGTGATAACTAATTTTAATACGCATATAACTTTAATAAGTCTAAAGGCCTTAGTTCACACCTAACATCCCGTGATTAAGAAGCCGAGTTTCAACCACTAGAATACCACTCTATTAGATACTCACTATAAAATAGGCTACTCACTTGTAACGAATGTTGAGTGAATATTGAGTGTGAAAGAGAATTTCGCCATGACCTTAACTGAAACACCATACACTCCATATTCGATGTCAACATCGTAACGCGCACCACTACATAAAGTGTATAAAAAATAGGCAATTTTACGCCTCTGCGTAGCCTAATTGCCTGTAAATAGGTCACGAAGACACGTGCCCTGTTGATATGTCGTACAGATTTCAAAGCCGAACTGTTCCAAGCTTTCGTATGGACGAGGAGATAATTGCGTGTCAAGAAAAGACTTGCGCTCACTTGCCCTATTTCTATATTTATTTCTATCAGTGTAATACATAAAAAAGAAAAAATTGTAAAAAAAAATCAGTAAGTTTTTATTGTTTATTGCGGTATTATTAGAAAACAATTTGATCTAATTTGGAGCTACTTATGCAAACAAGAACCAATCCACACAACAACAGTTTTGAGAAAAAGCCATTTTTGTATACTGTTCAATTTTAGGTTATTTTTAATAAAATCTATATGTAAAAAAATATAATATTGTTGAAAATCATTAACATTTTTTATAACTTTGGCATGTCTGTGGGTTGGTTCCTGTTTGCGTAAGTAGATCCATTTACAGTTTGTAGCTAGTTTGGTTAAATTTTCATTCCATTTAATTGACGTTTGATTCGATTTCTACATTTCCACCTAGCTTGATTACATTTATTATACATTTGATTTCGTTGGTACGATTACATTACATTTAATTAAATTTACATATTAGTCGAACAGATGTTCTTAAAACTTAGTCAGCGTAGAGGATTATAACCGAAGCCCTTTTTCATCTTCGGGTGACACCTGAACCCACTACACTGTAGCTAGTAGTAAGACAGTATAGGACAGTTGATAAATGAAGTTTAAAGTCCGGAAGACAACACCAACTTTAGTTCTTAAACTGAGTCGCTGAACTGTGAATTTGCGAATACACGAAAACTCTACATATTATTATTGTAATCGCCACGCCTAATGCGAGCATGAAAAAGTTCTGCGCTTCGGTGGAAGGGCGTGGATGCCGACTGTCTACGTAGGAGGCAACTATCCTACTCCTCAGAAGTGACAAACCATCTGTGATTGGCTCAAGTTGGACCCCTATTTCATATGGAGTTGCTTAGAAGTCCATGTGTAGCCATAAAAAACATACATTTTTCTTAACAAAACGTAAGCCTTGAATCAAAATCACCATGCCACTACGTCTCCGCTTCGTCAGTCTGAAGCATCCGCACAATGAAACTGTACAGAGCTGTAAATTTTCAACGTCAATGTAGGAAAATACGCGAAGACAATGAAAACATCGTAAGTCATAAAAGATTTAGGGTTTTCTTATCCGCTACGTCACATGCCGTGAACGAAGTTGGCAGCCGATAGGAGCTTTACTACTTGACTCGCTATTGTTTGCAACAACGGATTGGCGTTAATTAGGATACTTGCTTAACATACGCGGTAGTATAATATACGCACAGTGATAGCCCAGTAGCATACTACAGCTTCGTGGTAATCTGCGTACAAATTCCGGTCACGCAAATCTTTCGACCTCATGTGGGAGTTGAATTAATGATCACTAGATTCGGTGATAGAAAACGTCGCACAGAAACCCTTGTATGGCATAATATTGTACGTTATGTGTATTGTATGTATATATCATATCGATGGCGATATTTTTCGATAATTATCTTAAAGAAAAAAATTTGGCCGCTTTACATTTTCCATTTCAATTCCTTTCCTGAGTTCCACACCAATTGGTTGGCATGGCCAATTGGATGGCAATTGATTTACAATAAATAGAAATTTATTTACTCACTGCTTTTTTTTCTTTTTTGACTAACACAATTGTAACACAAAGGGCAGACTTTATACTAAATAGCATTTTCTAATAAAGGTTAGCTTCTTGAGAATGTTCAAAAAAATTGAAAATGATGCAAAAGTATAAAATAAAACAAAGAAATATTAATAACAAGAGACGAAAATTAAAACAATAGTGAACGTGAAAAAGAGCAAAAGATATAAATATTTATATATATAAATAGTTACCTAATATAGATATTTTTTTTTGGTAACTGTAGGTACTTGGAGCATGTTTGACCTCTTATATATCCCCGTAGATACCATTCACATGACATTAGGTACTAGAACTTAGGCAGTACCAACGCGTCAATCTTGCAGATAGATGTGCTAATTTCAATGGATATCATTTTAATTTGCATTATGATATTGACTCCAAATTGAGCTCTAGTTTATTGGGATAGAGTTCAATTTGAATTGCAGAAAGGATTATATCATATTGCACCCAACAGATTGCAGCAGTGGCATTGACGATAAGCTACTCCAATTAGATGAGAAATCCTCATCTCATATTCTGAGCACTTCGGATCAAAAATCTTGCTGTATCAATATCAAGACGTCTCTTATAAAACAAAGACATAGATTTCTTGCAAAATTCTTTTAGTTCAAGATGCTTGACGTCATACTTTGGAAAGGATTTTTTATTGTAAGAAACGAGCTCGAAATCCACCTGAGTAATTGTCCAATGCCGTCAATGCACATCTGTAATCAATAGAATAGTGCCCTACCTGAGGTTGTCACAGACATGATAATACTCTTCAAGACTAAGTTGAAACGCCTTAAGTCTTTATTTATTTCTGCCTAATAACAGCAGTGTTAAGCGCTGCTGCCTTCTGGTTTGAAGGATTTGGTAAGGGAAATAAACTTAACGAGGCATTCCAACTTAGTCCACAGAGGTAGCAACGCATCTGTGGTCGACTTCAGTTGGGATACTGGTCTTATCTGGGGTGGATCACAAATGTCCATTGGCGGCAGTTGACACTTACCATCAGGTGGACTGCATGCTCGTTTGCTACTCCATCATATAAAAAAAAATATTAAAAAATCAAACACCAATAACATTTGGACAAATTGCGTAGTTCTCCATCACACTCATTTGACTATTCTAATGCCAGAATATCGTAAATTGGTAAACAATCAATCGTTCCTCTTCAACCATATTCCAGATAATGCAAATTCACTTTGTTCCCACGAATAATATTTATTCGGATGAGAAAATCTTTTCTTCGGTATGAAATTTTCGTAAATAATTCAAGAGCGCAGTTTCCTCGTCGGCTCCAATTAAACTTTTGTAAAGAGGCTCAAGCCAAGGAGTTAATTTATTCCAAAGTACAAAGGTATCTGTTCTGACAACTTATCCTACAACAAACCTGAGATACTTTGTGCTACTATCTTGCCTAGATTCTAATGGATTTTCGAAGTACTTAAGTAATTTGTTTGTTATGTAATTGTCACGGCGGAACACGGTTCCGCAACTCTACGCAAAGCATGCAACTGGGTCGAAATATCGGCGATTACGAAATCAAAACATCGTATCGTGAGTACCCGTTACATAAAAAATGTATCGATGATATAAATCTAAAATCATATACTTAAGTAATTGTTATAAAAATATGACCCAATAATTCCGTCACTGATCTATAATAACATATAGGTAAATTAATATTTTAAATGAAGTAATTAGAAAGAAAGAAACGGTTAATTCGGCAAACACAAAAAAGAAAAAATAGAAACATAAATACATATTAAGCAAATTAAACGAGAGTTTCAAAGATTTTGGATTTACTTATAAGATAAAAGTTGTTATCTACAAATAGTTAATATAGCAAACAGTCTGCTGTTTAAATTTAAAATTATGAACACCACCCAACGTTACGGTTATGTCGACGATGGCCATGAGAAATAAAATAGTCCCTATTAATTTCACCTAAAATAATCCCAGATACGTTGCTACCCTGTAGTGTTAAGTTCTTCCTGCCTTTTTACCCAAAAAACAATGAATTTAAGCGTTATTATTAGCGTATAATAACATCCATAAAATTATGCAAACTGACCTACTTTTATTTTACGAGGACAAAAATAATGGGGAAAAAATTGGAAGCGACAATAACGAAGACACGATTTTATTAATTTATGGGCATTTTCATCATAGCACCGCGGTGGTAGATTTTTTCTGGGACAAAAAATTATGCAGACCAGTCAATGTTATATGATCACTGTTAAAAGACTAGGGAAAGGGAAAGGGAGAGTTTCTCACTCTTTTTTAGTCTTGAGAACTACGTTAGAATACTCGTAGAAGTGAATCTGCCGCCCACCGTACACCCAAATAAACTGCGTAGTGCAATTAGGAACGCATTTCTACACTTATCATATTAATACAGCTTATATGCTTCTTAGTGTCAATAGTAGAAATAGGTTACCCAAAGTTAGTAGAAAGCCCGTAAACATGTTTTAATCAACGCACACCTTCCGTATCCACTCGTAAAACTACGAACAAAGACAGCTTATATAGCAGTTTGAGATAACGAAAAACAGTCTACGAAAGCGGTCCCCGAATAAAATAGCGGACTACCCGCATTTAACTCACTAGCGCTATCGGGCATCGGTGCAAAGTCGTACCGCGTCAGCGATGCTCGCCGGACGCGAATTATGTAGCCATTACACTAGACGCACGACTTACTGTGATCTGATAACTACGTGGAAACTATTATACGATTCGCTCCATTTCCAACAAACAAAACGTTGTTTTCCCTTTTGTTTTCATTGTGCTTCATCGCATTATGCGCTTACAATATTGCGTAGTAAAATGATGAATTACCTTGTATAAGATACCTTACAACTGTTACATGTCAAGACTACTCTGAATCGTATTATGTGCAGTAACCTACAATATAAACGGATTTGAGTTTTTTATTGTACAGCACCGAGTATACAGCAATAATACCTTCATGTACAACGATAATGTCCATCAAAATGCTTGACTGGAATTTATTGTTTAGAAATGAGAGGTTTAATTCGACAAGTAATATTTGTATTTGTATCGTTAAGTTTTATCTCCAACCCGAAACATAGACCCTGTAAAGTGAAAGATCCACGCTCAGCAACAGGAAAATAATGACAAATGACGATTATCCAAAAAGTATGAAACTGTTTCCACGGCAGTAGAATTCTTCTAATTCCTATTAAGAAGACCTCTATCAACGTTGTGCCTTTCAGACGATAGATGTTTTCAGCCTTATAACAGCAGTGATAAGCTTATTGTGGTTTTAAAAGTGTGGTAAGGGAGATATACTCAGGGCTAGGACCATCCATTTGGAACCAACTTCAGATAAGACTTTAATCTTAAATGAGGTTGATTACAGACGTTTTTGGACGGCAGTTACTTACCATCATGTGAACTACATGCTCGGTTGCTACTTCAGTACCTAATATGTAAAAATATACCATCTGATGCTTCGACGGCATTAAAAACACGTACGTGAATCATAAAAAGAACTCACACAATTCAAGAAGTTTTAAGGTGTGCTCTTTCGTCCTTATCCAAAGTTTATGAAAAGAAAAAGTGAAGAAAATGAACGTTGAAAGCTGCCAACGTTCGTTAACTCTAAAGCGTTTGTGCAGAGCGTCTGCGTACAAGCAACAACTCCAGGGATTTCATTAGACTAATGGCTAACGACTGTATAATGGTCCAGTTGTACGAATCGAAACAAGAATGTCTTCATTTCCAAGGTAATTTTAAACAGCTAAAGGAATACAACGTGAGAATACTTATATGGTTGAGGGATTTTTATATTTTTTCTAGGTGAACTCTGTAAAAAATATGACATGACCTACCTTCACATAAATGATTTTTTTATAGATTCGACAATTTTAACGAAACAAGCCGCCTGCGGTTAATTTCGATGGGTTTCGATTATTTTGCGTGGAATTCGAAACCTTTTTTTATTTTTTAAATAAAAGTGGCCTAAATTACACCTTTTAACCTGTTTTAATTGGTTTAGTTTAGTTATTTCGTAGATTAGCCGGAACAGACATAAAACTTTAAAAATTGTTTTTTGTTAAAATTATATATGCTTTCAACTAACTCTACATGTAACAGGGTACTCACGTGAAATCTATTCCATACGCGTTGCCACTCTTAAGTAAAAAAAGTGTTTAACACATAAATTTAGTTTAATGAACTAGTCATTTACCGTAATCGCAAACCGTATCTTTGCACAAAGAATTAAATATTAACTCAATATTAATAATAATAATAATAATAAACTCTTTATTTGCACACCAAAATTTAAATTAAGTACAAACAGTTTACGATAGATGTGGTATACATAAAGGCTTATCGCTAAGAAGCTATTTCTTCCAGACCATGCAGCCTTTGAGACGGAGAATATTGTGATTTACAAATATTTTATTTTACACTATACAATCAAATAAAATACAAATGTCGGAAAACGTATCAGCTGTAAACATGTGTAGAATAGCAATTTGACTATTTACTTAGTTGCTACTTTATAAGCGTGCTCATTAGTATGCTGGTGGTGAAGCTCTTAAAATAAATGAACGTCACGTGAGACGGAAATCCAATCTGACGCAATTTTAGCGTTGCATTTAAACTTTAGCACATTAGGGCAAGCAGACATGCTACTTATAGCATCAACGATTTAAATTTCGCTGCTTTCCGGACGATACAAATCGCACACATTTGAGCGTCAGTCGCACTTAGATTTGCTCGATACACCAATTGATCGCAAAAACGCAACTAGCTGTCACTACGGTCGTTAAAAGGCGCGTTTGCAACACAGCAAGTCGCCGAAACGTGATCCAGCACTGACGTAATCCTTAAAACGCGAATCGCCGCTGCTAGTAGCATGTTTGCTAGGGCCGTTAGAGGAACGCCTTATCCAATTCGAGACTTTAGTCTAAAGAGCGTTGGGGTGATAAGAGAATGTAAGCAAAATGCAAAGACACAACTGCGGAAAAGGCAAAATAAAATTACACAACCGTCTGTGAGGGCACGCGACTAGCGTTGCAAGGGATTACTGCTGGCACTCGGCAACACCCCCGACAATCCGCCAACATATTAACATTTCAAACCTTATTTCCGTCGGAATAGACGTGAAAAACATAAATGTTCGACAGAACAACGCATATTGGAAGGGCGATCGCCCTCAGGATATTAGTGGGAATTATTAGTATATAACTACAAAGAGTCACGTTAACCGATAAGTCAGCGTAATCTTTACGGCGCTTTGTCTACTACATAATGCTATCGGAGCGATTGTTAGTGCCACGAAAAATGGTCCCTTATCGCTCAATATAAATCTTTTTCAATTGTTCCTCAAACTAAGCGCCCGAAATAAAGATAAGGAAACTTAATGATAACGTAGTGGCGGCGATTTATAATTTGGACGTCATACATTACGTTTAGTGAATGAATGGCGTGAACAGTAATTAATACATGGTTAGACATGTATAAAATTACATATAATTATTACAGAAGACCGTTATCATCTTTAAATGATGACATTGTGTACCCAATATATTTCTTTTTATTAGATAGGTATATTGAAGTTTCATTTCTTTAGTATAAATATATAAGTAAAAGCATTGGTAAAAAGATTTTTTGTAATGGAAACAATTTCTCTGGAGGGTTACGTACGGTAAAATAATATTGTTATGTTAATTGTTGGTTGATTCTTAATATACTGTATATATGTTAAATACACTTTGGTGAGAAGAAATAACTAGGTACTTGAAAGGAGTAAGAAACCGAAAGGAAATTTAGACGTAGATTTCCCTTCAGATTTAGAAATATTAAATATTAAAACAAATTATAATCAAATTAAAACTATATATGCAAGGCCAACAAAAATTTGGTGAATTTGAACCCCGATCTCTACCCATCCAAATTGATACCCCTGGGATATCCCCGCTTAAAATTTGACACTGCAAAAATGAAGTGCCGGTCACCTTCATAAATTATGCGAGTAGGTATCTTACCACCCTAAGCTTTCCGATGAGTCACCGAGACAAATGACTTGACGCCTGCCACAGGGTGAGGGGCCCGATTAGAAATTGCAATTTGTTCAAGTTTCACGTTTCAAATTCGTATTAGATCTTTTCACTTATGTGTAACTTCGTCTTTATCGTCACATTCGTCAATTTTGTTTATCAAAGGAAACCTGCAAATTGTTGTATTGTGGCGTATTTCTTTTGATTTGTTTGCACATATAAATCCTTTCGTTTAATAACCTGTACATTGCTCTCTTATACGCTTAATATAAATATTTTTACAATAAACTCAACATAAATATTTATTATCACGTTATCATCAATATTTATTCGTGAAAATGGATGATTTGTTGAGTGCAGCAGTGACCCTCCTACCATAAACACGTAGAGTAAACAACATTACAATATTTGCGAACGGTCACAAAGTAACGATCGAAAACTGATAAAATCCGCAACAGTGTAGCGCCTCGCAAATAAAAAAAAGGCGAAGCGGCGAGATTGCGTGTGGGTTCCGATTGTATTTACAAAGGACATAGCCCACAGCGGTCTCATCAGATAAGACGATCGGTCGGGTTCACCAATAACTAAGATAGCATAATCCGATTACGGACCCACAAAGAAACGTTCGCGGGCTTTACAAAACTACGGGGGATCCACAAAACCCCCGCATAAAGGTTTACGGCGGAGAAAGCTAGTTTCATTACCCGTTTTTATTGAATAGCGACAAGAAATCCGTTCAGAAGTTCTTTATAAAGGCTGAGATATAACCGTGAATAAAGACCGCTTTATACGGATATTGTTAGTTTTAAATTTCCTGAATCTTGACATCTGCATAATACAGTTTTTTACCTCAACATTGAACTTAAATTACGTCAAAGTAACAATTGTTTATAAACGAATGAATGTTATAACATCAGTCAATTCGTTTTAAAAAAAAAACAAAGGAGCACTTAACGCTGCTCTTATTGGATAGATATAGGCGTAGTAGTGGGCATCCGGAGTCGAATCACAAAGGATTCTACAACCTTAAAACATTCGGCGGGAAACTCATACGCTTTTGTCTATGCTTTATTTTTTTTAATACGACACACTTATGACGTAACCGCATCGTAGGCACTTTCGCGCCGTTTTTATTTTGATGTCATTCCCTGTGCAAAATGTGTCACATGTGTTTATTCAGCTCAGGGTTAGGTACACGTATGTCTCAATGCCGGGTCGGCTCAAGTTTTGTTTGTCCAAGTATTATGTAGCTTTCGTCAGCGCCGAAAGAATCTGTATTATGCAAGACTGAATCTCTTTGTGTGCAAAACAAAGTGAATGTTTTGGAATATTCCCGCCACGTTTGGACTTGGCGTTTTACTTTCTACTTTTAAATAAAGATAACGTTCTATATGGCAAACGCAACCTTGTTTATAATGCATTAACTATTAAAAGAGTAACATAGTAGTATCGGTAAAAGAAATTTAACATGTATAATTTTTTGTTTAGTACTTTTCATGCATCTTTAATATAATCAATCTACCCAACTTTAATATAAACATTTTACCCCATTAATGTTCGAAATTTGACAATTAGTGGTAGTTGTCACGTTTCGCTTTATAGTGAGCAGATACTGTCAAATTACGATCTTTTGTAGGCAGAAACTGAAATGATTAATTTTATGAACAGGAGCAAGTAGTTCATTTAATAAAGTAAACAAAAAAATAAGATTTATTTTTAAGTAAATCAATCACTTTACAGAACACACAATTTTTCCGAAGGAGTGTTGTTGGATTAAATGAAAAAAAAATGCTAAGATAAAAATATAACAAGATTCAAACGTCCTAACCTCTAATTTAGGCTCCGTTATTATAAGGGCACATTTCTAATAAGATCGGGTGGAATAAGCATAATATTAATAGGCCACGTGTAAGAACACACCACGCGCCATCAAACACAGGAAAGGGAAAATTATAAACACACTATAATATTTCCGTGCTCCCTTTATTGAGGGTGGGAGTTGAACTAACAAGGGGAAATGTTCTTATTAACGACGTGCCAAAAATATCATCTCCTTTCAAGTGACAATGGAGTGGAAAAAACAATGGAATAACGTTATGATAATATATTGGCTATAGCAACGTCGGCAGCTGTAAAAACAACATTAAATAAAATTGACTTGTTTATGGTCGTTCAGTTATTTTTACTCCGAACGCGCGGTGTGACCACGTGACATCACACTTTGTTTTGCTTTATTGGAACGAAACTCCTTAGCGCGGCTTGCGTTTAGGGGATGAATGGGAGAAATCGTTTATTTACTTATTTTTATGTAACTTATTTATTTCCGTTAACAGTTACACTACACTGAAACGTTATAACAACAGTTCTTAATTGTTCACGTTCATTTTGTGTATTTCATTCATTTTCCATACAAATTCTTTTTATATCATGGAGTAGCAAACGAGCATGCAGTCCACCTGATGGTAAGTTGCAACTGCCGCCCATGGACATTTGTGATCCACCCC
>DWRA01002811.1:0-13210 GCA_018250295.1 Spathilepia clonius
AAGACCCCTTTTAGTCGCCTCTTACGACAGGCAGAGGATACCGTAGCCCTATTCTCAACCCGGAACTACAGGGACAACGCGTTTGCAACCTAAGCTAGGTACTTTGCAAAAGAACAGGCATTATACATTATTTTCCCAGGTCGGTAATCGTCAGTTTAGTATAAGATATTATGTGTAAGTTCAAAACAACGAAACCATGGCTTGATGCCACATAGTACTTTAATACATTCTGAAATGCCAGTTAAAATCGCGTGAAAATCTGTCCAGCTATTTCGAAGTATGTATTTTGGAAAAAGCATATGTTTTTACCATTACAAAATAAATAGAAACCCTAATTTTATTTATTTGTAGGTAATAAAAATTATGCATACTTGCGTTTTAGAAATATAACCTTACAAAGATTATCGCGCATTGTTCGATGTTAACAGAATAAATGGGTTTACCATTATAATAATTATGATTATTAATTTTAGGAAATTCAATAAATACAAATATTACAGAAAAATATATTGCTCATTTAAATAATTATATTTAAGTTACAGCTACTTTGGCTGTATAGATCAAAATGCGTTTGCTTTATACAAAGTGTAATTATAGAAAAAACATTAAACAATATTGTCGCAGTACCGTTTGTTTTCAGAGATTTTTATAAATTGGATTCGTTTGACACTTATGAAATATTAATTGTTAATATTATTATTGAAACTCTAAAGTTGTTCATTTTAGGTAATAATTCGCAGACTAACGGTTTAGTTAATAAATTAACAATTTTATTTTTTTTGTCCAGCTCACGTTTGACGTGATGTAAGAAATTGAGAAGCCGACGTTTTAGAGTCCGACGACGAACGGTTCAGTTAAAACTTCAACGCCGCACTCCGCACTCCGCAGTCGGTAATCTGTTTTGCATGGTACAAGACACGTAGTGATTCTATTTATAATTTTTTCACAGAACGCTACAGGTGCATTGTGCATCATGGTATGTTAGATTTGTATTAAATTCTGTCATTATCTCTTCTTTGGTCTGTCGATTGATTTTTGTGCCTAGTCCAGACTTCTATAAATAATAATGAGTCACATTTAGCGCTACCGGCGCATATTATGGAATGTGGATGTTTTATACGATATAACTTTACTCACAAAATTTAGTTTCTTTCATTTCATCTCTTTCCTATATTTCCGAAATATTGTCATAACTAATGTAATGCAGTTAAAGGTATTAAAATAATAGTCTCTCAATTTTAGGCGAGTGATAACAACATGACAACTAATAGCAAATTTGTATTGCCTGTGAGCAGTGATGAAGATAACATGAGCGTGTTTTCAATGATATACAGGTTCTTCAAAAAGGTAAGCATGGTTACATCAAATAAATTAACAAACACAGTCAGTAGAATATGTCTCATTTTTATTAAATGTGATGTTTCCATAGAAACATCACATTTAATTAAAATGCAGGTGATTCGTTTTTGTGTAAAGAAACAACTGAAAACAATTAAATAAAATCACAAGACAGTAATTTTGCCTCTGCTGCTATTGTAATAAACTTGAAAAGCATAGAAACAATTACAAAACTATTTAAAAATCTAGAACAACTATAAAACAAGATTATTAAATGTTAAGAACACAAAACTGTGTAATCTAATTTTCTATCCATTGTCTGTTTTAAGTAAAAATATACTACAGTTTTGTAACAAATGTTATGATATTTTAACTACAAATTGATGTTTGTCTAAATATACATGTTAAGAATACATTGTCCAAGATGGGGGCCATTTAGTATTCTAATTTGCTTATTCAAAAGGGTGCCATCACATTACCTTACAAACAAATGGCATCATTTGTGTGAGTCAGCTGGCCTTGAAAGGCTGTTCTTGCATCATATGAAAAGAATTCAGCCTTCATTTTCTCATTAAGATTAGTTACTTCAATTTGTTAACTAAGTTCAATATTCAAAGTTTCATGACTTGTAAAAATCATGTAATGTACCATCACATTATTATTTAATCATAATTTTTATTGTTTTATACTACATTTGAGTGAATATAACTACTCATTTGTAGGTTTCAAGTTGAAACTCCTTATTGAGTTAAGTGTTATTATCTAATGCAGGTGGTACTTGACCTTTAATGTATCAAGGTGGGCAACACATACACATGTGTGATAGTTTGATAAAGACAGTTTCAACTTGTAATATTGCTTCACTATTGACTTTTTTTACTTAGGGGTAAGAAGAAATGGTGGAAATTCTATGCCCTATATCCTTTTACAATTTTTTTTGATACTTATTAAAAATAAACTAATTTTAAGTATGGCTGAATGTTATATGGCTCATTTTAAAAAAATATATACATTTGAGTCATGATCTGTTCCCAAAAGTTCATAAATTGTATGTACTTTAATTTCAGTATAGATATACTGAAATTAAAGTACATACAATTTATGAACTTTTAAAATAAGATTATTTTTGTTGTATAATCTTTGGAGTAAATAATATAATTTCTCTCCTCTCCAGTAAGTGGTTTGATGTGTAAACTGCAATTAAAATTATAATTGCATTTAAGTTAATTTACTATAAACTTAAACTTAATCGGATACTCAATGTGGACACATTCAGTGTTTTTCTTTCTTGGTATTAAACCAATATTTTTAGTTTGCTGTTAATTTAGTTCATATTGAATTAATTAAAATAATTCTCTTGTTATTGTCAAGTTATTCTCAAGTCACACTGTCATTAATACAGGCACCAAATAGAGATTTAAGGATAACACTAGAGTATTGTATTTATTACTCAATCTTTATTTATTTTTGTAAACAATATTATTTAAAAATATTGACATTTTAAACTGTTTTTATCATAAGGATTGTAATACATTGTTTTAAATGTTTTTTTTTTCAAGTATTTAAAGTATCGCTCATTAAATAAATAGGTATTGATTTGGATATCCCTAATCAAGAGGTATTCTCAATCAAGAGGTCCTTTCTTAAGGATAGTTATTTCTAAAATATTTATTGAAAATCTGTAACAAATTATACATAAACAAACAATTAACAGGCTTTAATCTTACAGAAATGACATGGAGGAATTATAGTTCTCGTTTTTCACAAAATCCTCAAAAAATATCTGATAAACCAAAAAGTTTTAAAAATCAGTGAATTTGTGAAATTTTCCCCTATAATTGAGTGTATTGTGACATTAACCTCCACACTCCTTTCAGTAAACAGATAATTGTATTAACATCACAAACAGTTAATTATGATAATGACATCATACAAGCTAAAAATATTCCCACAGAACAGGAAATATACCTACACACATCAAGGACTGTAATACTTGTATTGATATAAATTTACACAACAATATCGTTTTTCGTTGACAGGGGATGAACAAACATTAAGCAGAATATTACAAAACTTACCTTTCCGTTGTTACAAAATAAACGACTTATGTATAAGTATTACAACATTAATTTCTATTTATGAACTTACTATTATTGACAATATGCAATAACAATAAGTTAAGCTACCACAGAGTTCCTTACAAATACATTTTTAGATAAGATTAATAGGCTATTACATCATGTCATTAGGAAGCCTGAAGTCTGATAATGACATATTATGTAGGTTGGTTTTATCAGTAAAGCATGTGTTGGTATTTTTTATTTCAGGTGTCAATTGTGGGAGCAGTGTACTTAGTTGGTTATATGCAATGGAGCGTGGCATGGTTAATCGGTCCCGTTATACTGTCGGTGCTGCGAGACCAGTGGCGCAAGGAGAGCGAGTACCGCCGCAACCTGGCCAAGACTGCTGCCCTTTCGTCAGAGAAGGACGTCGTTCTTGCTAAACTTGACGATCTTCCAGCTTGGGTAAAGACACTATGACTATTTTTTGTTTACATATAAACTAAAAATATTTTGTTTCTATTACAGAAGTTTAAGACAGTATTACCAGTTAGTGCTCTATAATTTCGCCTAAACAAACGTATAAAATTAATAAAAATGCAAGTTCCTAATAAATAATATGAGTTCTTGTATATACAAATATAATATAATAATGTTCTTTATACAAGAACTCATATTATTTATTAGGAAGCGTCCTCGCAAATTAGCAAATGATTCACCTATTCATTACTTTTATCGTCTATTGACTCAATAAATAGTGTATTAGATGACCAGTTTAAAAGTCACTCAATATGCGTGCCCACGCCCATTACTCTACTTCCTCGACTAAAGGCGCAAATCTTAATAGTCATTATACTAACAAATCTGTTGAGAAGCACAGGCTATTCTGGTATGATGTGAATAATGTTTAATAAACAATATTGTTGTATGGAAGTGATACCATATGCTTTGTGAGTTACAGTCAATATACAACTGGTAGCTGATAGATAAATGTGTCGTAACATAATTATTCAAAAGATACAGACTCGATATAATAAATATTTTATAGACGCAAGTGACCTGCACATTGCTATTGAATATACTTTTTAATTCAATTCATGTTGCATATTGCATAGTAATAAGTCTATATTCCTTTAAAGTGCTCTATTTTTGAGTAAAGGCCGTCCTAAATTAAATTATCCGATAAGTCTTTATAAGCACTTCTTTTTATAATGAATTGGGATGGTCAACATTCAGAAAACACAATGAACCATTATTATTTTTTAAAGTAGCTAATAATAATGTGTAGATTCAAGTGGATAATATAAGTCAATAAAGTATTGTACTATCTCAACAGGTATTTTTCCCTGATGTTGAACGGGCAGAATGGTTGAACAGGGTAAGTTAATAAATTGAGAAACAGAGCTGCTAATATCTGTTATTTAAACATACTTACTTTAGGAGAAATTCTTTTTTATATATCCAGATCCTGCTGCAAGTATGGCCCAATGTGAACCACTATGCAAAGAATTTACTTAAAGAATCCATCGAACCTGCTGTAGCTGAGAGTTTAGCAAATTACAAACTCAGTGGGTTTAAATTTGAACGCATGATCCTCGGTACTATTGTAAGTGTCCTTCAAAAGTGATTAATTTAGTTCAACAGTAATTAGTTTAGTTCTCAGACATAGTAAACCTAGCAACACTTTGAATTGAAATCCTTATTTTATTTGAGGTTGTTGGGACCATTTAATATCGCCTATTCTGCGTGTTTATTTACTATTTATTTTAAGTATATCACAAATATATAATTTTGTACTTATTTGTTTAAAAAAAATGTCTGGGTGTAATACTAAATGATATCAAAAAACCTTGATATGGTTGCGGTTTTGTACTATCAGTATGACAAGACGAAAGTGCTCTATAAAACCATTTTTATGGTTGTAATAATGTGTGCAAATTGTGTCGTAGGCACCTAGAGTCGGCGGCGTAAAAGTTTACGATAAGAATCTTTCCAGAAATGAAATCATCATGGATATTGACTTATTGTGAGTATTAACGTGAGTTTAATCTGAGTCACAATACTTGTAAACTTGATACGGCGGAACTGTTAATTTATGTTTGTTTTACAGTTACGCTGGCGATTGCGACATCTCATTCGTCCTTCAGCGTATCCGTGGAGGCATTAAAGATCTGCAGGTAATTCGAGCATTAGATAATATTTCGAAGATAGAAGTCAAAACAAAATAAAGCTTTAGTCTATATTATAAATTGTTAGTACTATAAAATTTGCTTTGCTTTGTCATATTTGATCATGTTGATTGTTTCTTATGATTATCAGTGCGTAATAAATATTGTTAAGCGGAAATAATTATGATACCACTTGGTACTTGAAAACGTTTCAATTTATATTTAATATGATCTATAATTTAAACATACTCTTGAATGAATGAATACGCGTTCATTAAATTATTCATGGCGACATAGCTAGAACAAAGTTTTGTATTAGCTAAGAAGAGATTGGGTTATTTGGTGACCAAATATCCAATCATTTCGTATAAACTCTACTACAGATTTACTTATGTATGTATGTACTCTATAAACACTATACTCAATAAATTAACTACATATACCGACATGTACTTTTGTTTTAATACAATGATTTTAAATTTTACGCAGATTCATGGTATGGTGCGTGTGGTGATGAAGCCCCTGATCACCAAGATGCCGCTGGTGGGCGGCCTGCAAGTGTTCTTCCTCAACAATCCGTCCATAGACTTCAATCTCGTGGGTGCGGCGGATATTCTAGACATGCCTGGATTTAGGTAATTTATTATTGATACATTCGATATTCCTATTATGTCGAAGAAATGATATTTTTTTTAACAGGAGCTGTTTGCATAGAATATTTTATGGAGGTTCAATAATTGTACCATATAGGCTATTACAATACAAATCAATTAATATGAATGATTGTGTTTCATGAGCACATTGTGTCTTTCAGTGACATCCTGCGTCGTTGTATCGTCGAACAAGTCGCCAAAATGATGGTTCTGCCCAATAAGTTGCCGATCAAACTGAGCGACGAAATACCGACCGTCGACTTGCGCATGCCTGAACCAGAAGTCAGTCTAAATCTTTAATTTATGTTATGGGGTAAAGAAGAAAATAATGTTTTTTGTTAATATTATCGTATATTTGTTTCAGGGTGTTCTTCGAATTCATTTGGTGCAAGCTCAAAATCTTATGAAAAAGGATGTTTCAATGTTGGGTATGTATAAACATTTGCTATTAATGTTGAGAGACTGACTTTTCTTATGGCAGTTTTTAAGCTTATCCGACGTATTACTGACTTTGAAAATGTTCGAACACTTTTTAGCAGTTAAAAATATTGATTTTTATATAATTGCACAAAATAACATAATATTAGTGTCTTAAAGAGTTTTTATTCATTTGTATTATGTTGATTAAATTGTTGCGTAAATAAATGTTTTTATTTTTCAGGTAAGGGTAAGTCAGACCCTTACGCAATCATAACGGTGGGCGCCCAGCAGTGGAAGACGAAGCACATCGACAACGACGTCAACCCGCGCTGGGAATACTGGTGCGAGGTGAGTTTCTACAATTACTCAGTATGTTCTTATATTTTTCCTATTTTTATTGTTATGATAATTGCACCTTATTTTTAGTTTTATAAATATGTCTACTATTATTGCCTGTTTGTTAGTTACGCCGCACAAAATTTCGCAGACAGAATGTTTCGGCCTTTTCCAAATTTTCTTATACCACCTTTTTGTACATATTAAAATTGGTTTGGGACACTTGGTAAGTATTGTTCTAATAATATTTGCACTTGCATTACTATAGATAATACTGTCTTGCACATATAACCTTTATGTGGCTGTGAAATGACAATATTTATGGAAGGTTTTTAAAAGGACACCATCATTATTCATTATTAACTTAAATAATGTTATTATGTCATGATGGTATTTCAGTAGGGGTGATAGATTTGCATGACATTATAAAAATATTGATATCATTAAAATTACATCTTGTATCTAATTCTAACACTAGTTTTTTTGAATGCGGTTATTTTCAACATCTTCCTTTGTTTTGTAGGACCATGAATTTAAACAATTACAATGAAAAATAATATTTTTCGTATTAACTCTAAGGTTTATTTTTACGGTATTTATTTGTAATTTTATTTTTTCCTAATAACTGCATTCTTCTCTAAACTCCGATATTTAACCAGACTGACCCGTCGTTCTTTGCTTTCCTTCAAAAATTGTACTCTATGCTTGACAAAATCTTATGTAAATACTGAAACTTACTTGAATATCTCTTTCTATGACCATTCTTCAAAATTATATTATCCATCGAATGCCTCCAAATTAGTGTGCTTGTAATGTTAATAGAAGCTTTAGAAGTGTGTATAACTCTGCTTATTCGTATGATTAACAGAGAAAAGAGATTGTGAATTTGATTTTGTTTTCCTCACTTATGTTTGCGCCGGACTGTGCGCGTTTGGCGTAAAGGCGCGTATAATGCAATCGGTGGGTCAAGCGTTGGAAATTGAGGTGTTCGACAAGGACGAAGGCAACGACGATGACAAGCTGGGCAGGTGAGTGGCCGCACCCGCACGGGCCTGAGGAGTGACCACTTGAGCGGTTATACCGTCGCTGAGCCCTAGGGTATAGATAGACCTCCAGATTCGCGCTGGACAGGGTCCTGAAAATACTTTCTTTGTTATGCCATATTTTCGCTATTTTCATTTAGTGATTTTGATAATGACATGAATGACAGTAAAATAAAGTCAATAATAGGCGGAGAAACCAAATAAAATGTTTTTTTCGTAACTCTTACTACTCAAACATTTACTAGCTCAAAATTTGTTTTACAAAGTATTATTATAATTTACTGCATTTAGTGCAAAAGTTTAGTTACAGTTATAATTATAATGACGGGCAATATGAAATTAAAGTTTAATTTATCTAAATTCTAAGTTGTCACTCCTCGTGTAATAAACATGTAACGTGGGGATGAGTGGAGGTCAACTAAGTGGAATGGAGAATTGGTGGTGGTAGGTACGCTTTCGCATGGCATAGTGGCAATGAGACTGTGTATGGTAATATAGCATAGTTTTAGACGTAATATATGTAATATCTAGTAATATTGTACACAAAACCAGTGAATATGTTGACCACTACAATGTTGTATAAAAGTTGGCTTAAAAATTTTGTTGGATCTTGTAAAAATTTAGTAAATCGGAATAAAATCATTTTTATGTTCTCGTTGGAAACTTATCTTACTTTTGAACAGTCGTGATCAACATTGAACTTATTTGAAAAAAATCTCTGTCACGGATATCTGCCCCCAGCGATAGATTTCATACTCGTATGATTATATGTTAAATCACTATTAAACTACATACATAAGTGTGTTTTTAAATAGGAAACGGTCATACTATCCGCCTACTGATAACTAGTCATTGCCACCAAAAGATGTGTAGCTGACCCTGAACAGGGTGGAGGTCAACTCAACATTACGGTTCAAAGTCCGTGACAGGAATTTTATGCTGGACTTACTCACTTGTAATATGATTTATTATAAGGATCTATGTTGTGAAATCGAAAATGGAAAAACTGTACTTCCATCTTCGTATAAACAATTTGCATTAAATGTGGCGCTTTTTAAGCTTTATATGTGTTTATTTATGACAATATTAAGAATGCACTTGTGTTATCTGTGATGTCCAGTTTAATGAAAGGTAAGATTGATAAATATATTGCATATATTTATTATTTTTCTTCAATATTGTATGGGTAAAAGCTAAACAAAAAATATAGTTCTTCTACGTGTAATTACATAGGTAACCACGGAGTCGTCGGCTTTGCAGGAACGCTTGAGCCTACAGAGTTTGAAGTTCTTTAAAACAGTAAATAAATATATAAAGGAAAATATCAGTATATAATTTTATAGTCACAAGACTACTGATTGTTGGTTTTGGGTTATTTGGAGTGAAATTAACTAAAGAATAAATTGAATATAACTATAATGAAAATATATATTAAACATGTTTTATAAATTTTGTAATCAAGAATTTTACTCAATTCAATTTTGTTTACTATTTTGACAATATATAAAAATCGGGTTTCAATTTATATTTTAATTGATCTTTTTACCGGTAATTTTTAGTAAAAAATATTACTGTGGTGTATTAAATATCTCACGAATAAGTTATTTGATAGAGTATCTCTTTTGTGGAATCATTTAAGATATGATTTAAAAAATATAATAATATAAAACAATATAAACCGAACTACGCTCGTTAGCGAGTTTTAAATTAATATGATTGTTGTGATTTCTCCGAAGGCTCTAATAAGCTCAAGGAAGAGCCAGGTGCTGCAGTGCGAGCTGTGGGACTGGGACCCGGGAATGGGCATTCAGAACGATGATTATCTCGGCAGGTCCGTCCCACCCAACTCAATAGCGTATAGCTCCCGACCGAATCTTGAGCTGTCTTGTTAAATTTAAGTCAAAGGTTTGTTTAACTAAACCAACTATCAATAACCTGGATATAACGTACCAGATATAACGAGATTCACGAGCATATATTTTGTTGAAAGGTTTGTTTTTTATCGATGGCGCAAAATTGGATTTTATGTTTCATTGGGCTTCGTTCTTTTTGTTTTAAACGAATGCACGCGTAACTCTTCACTCAATACAATTGATTTTACTTTACTTTACACACTGTTTTCCCTCAAGCTCAAGTTTTGCGCCGGGGGCTGTATAATCTCACCTAGCGAGGTGCCTCATAGTGTGTTCTGCGTGTGCCTCTTTGAATCTTCATATCACCTCATGTTCTCACTTGCTTGGCTTTTTTGTTTTGTTTGTTAAGAATTATTTTGCTTGAATATAAGGTGATGTCAAGGTTCATGTTACATTCACATGTTTTTTCTTCGAATTACGGAGTATTTGATTTGTTTTATCAATACCATTTTTTATGCCTCTTGATGTGTGATATTTATATGTGTTGTTTATGATTTTTTTTACAATGCTATATAAACTGTACGGTTCATCGTACAATACAAATGTCAGTGCTTACATATTATATTTTAATGAACTTACAAAACGTGTCTCACGACAGCAGAGCGGCCGCTTACTGTATCGACGCCTAATTATACTTAACCAACACAGTGTTGTTACGGGTATGTGTGTAAGCCTATTACATGTAGTGGTGGGTTGTACAGTCGGTACTGCGCTGCAGCGCGACGCGCGCTGTCGTCCACCTTTACGACTGGGACCGCGCGGGGAGAGACGAAAGCCTCGGCAGGTCGGTCGCTGTCCAATGGACCAGCATTGCATCTTATATCTATACGATACATACTATGCCAACCGAACATATGAACAGTTCGTATGTCAATTGTATCACTGCACAAGGGCTTGCAGTTGGCTGCCACAGTACGATCACCGGCATCGAGACATACTTTACCATTTATGCATCCTATGGGTTTAACATTATCCACCGTCATATTAATTGAGTCAGCTATTTCATAAATATCTGAATTAAGGAATTACTTTCATTTGATCTTGGGTTCAATTACATAATACTAATACATCATTTACCTAATCGTCACGTGGTTCAATCTTTTGTACGCTACCGACTCGATTACAGATTGGATTTAGTCCTATTTGAAGTGGATCAATCTTGTCCATTAATTTAATATATACATTATTTTATTACATTGAAGTGGCAAATTAATAAACAATAATAAGTATCGGCTGACGTCCATGGAGTTCCATATATAACTCCATATAAAACAGACGTTTTGTCTGAATTCGATCACAGATATGTTGCCATCCTAAGAGAACTAAAGTGCACCATTCCACCGAAATACAGAAATGATTCACGTTTGAAATGGGTACGGCGGTTACACCACGTTCGGATCATACTGGTTGTATCTGGGTATTTGTATCCCCACCTTAGTATTTATATGAAATATGTCCTAAGAACCCATGAAACAGTGAATATTATTGTGAGTCTATGAGCATAGAAAGTTTATTACCATTTATTTACTTCCGATACATAGACATAAGCTCATCAATATTCACAAACACAGCATTGTCACTACTGCACTGCCTTAGATGCAATGAAAATTGGCAGTTTTTATTCATGCGACCCAGTCCTTTGTTATTGCATACGTACTAAATGAAGCCAGGCCAATATATCTACAATATATACCTACGTATTGTGTATATAGGATATCTACATCTGAACTTTTTAAACTTATAAAAGTAAATATTGGGGACCGATTAGTTATTAAAAAAAATAATAATAATAAAATGTTTTACGACATTCTATTGCAAGCAATGAGCATTAAAATTATTTTTGGAATTTTTATTCGTCATAAAACGCGTTGAATCAAATCTACTGCCCGAATTCAAATGCAGTTAACAGAAAGACACGGATCACTTAGAAATATATACATAAAGTGTATAAATTTAGGCTTTATTAATCATATCACGTAAAATTTATATGCTTTCTATAACAAATTCGGCGAAGTCCCGGTCGGGAAACGAATAATTTGATTGATTAATGCGTTATTCGATTCTTAAAAAAGAAAAGTGTGATTGTACTATACAAATTAAAATATAATTATTTGTGTTAACACTAACACCTGCTTTGCTTCGTAACAACGGCAAAATTGTTTTAGTACGTTACGTTTGACCACAAGTCACGTGTTTGTGTGCGCATCTCACCTGTACTAATACGCATTGTTTACGATATGGCTTCATTAACACTAACTTTTCCACTTTGTAAATTACTGCATATCACTCCTGGTGCTTCTTGGGTTTGTATTTTTTGAATGTGTTAAACATTAAACAATATACTCGTTTACAGATGTTCTTTGGACATATCGCAAGTCGTGCGCGCTGGTCGCCTTGATACGGTACGTATAAATTTACTCCTTGGAAAAACATCTGATTTAATTTGTTATGCTTAAATACATTATTGAAATGACGCTGTGAAAGACTTTGTGGTTCGACTCCACACATCACCAGCTCACCTATTTGTATCTAATAACAGTAGTGCTAAACGCTGCTCTACTTTGGTTTGAAGGGTCTGGTAAGAAAGACATACTTATCAGAAACGTGTCAACTCAATCCACAGGGGTAGCAACGCATATTTGACCGACCTCGGGGAGGGTTCAAATCTTATCTGGGGTTGATAACAGACGTCCGTGTGAGGTAGTTGACATGTAGCATCAGGTTGACTATATGCCTGTTTGCTATTTCCATATAATAAAAAAAAAAAAAGTTGTAGTTTTTCAATAAAGATTATAATGTTCCATTTCCAGTGGCAAACACTCCAACAAGCAAAGCACGGCAAGGTGCACCTCCGCCTGTCGTGGCACCGCCTGTCCAGTGACTTAACTGATTTGAGTCGTGTAAGTATTCAAAAAAATTACCGTATCAGTAAATTTAAATTTGATGAAAGCTGCCATAAAAATTCTCCCTAGAATATGGCCGTCTTTGAGGGAGGAAAATTCATTTAACATTTCCTTTTTCCGTGTTGAATGTATGTACTACATATAAAGAGTATTTCAGCTGGAACCAATCCTGTAAATGTAAATAACTGTTACTCTTACTTTCGCAGGCTATAACCGAAACCCAGCTTATAAAAACTGGGGAACTGAGTTCAGCAGTAGTATCAATTTACATTGATTCATGCAAGAAGCTTCCCGTAAGTACATGAAATATTATTGATAGTTAAATAAAATAATATTTACTAAATATTTTTAGATTTTTAGCTTATTAACAGTTTTT
>DWRA01002812.1:0-13206 GCA_018250295.1 Spathilepia clonius
AAAAAAAAATGTTACAAAGTAAAATATACATCATAGTTTTAACTCACGTCACGAGAATTATACACAATTAAAAATAATTGTATGGGAAAGATAACGCCAAGCAACATTGAGTCTAATTGTCTTAAAAACTTACAAAAAAGTGTATAAGGCCATTTTTCCAACATATTTAATAGGCGTGTACTTGACTTTTGAGTTGAAGCTTGACACTAGTGGAACTCGGTAGAAGTCAAGTTGTAAAATGCGTACGCGAGCCACAAAAGTAGTAATTAGTGTGAAAATCTTATAACAGGGTCTCAGTGGTCCAGGTGGCTTTCGTAGGGTTGGCGTTATACTAACAATAAGTTAAGATTATTATTTAGTGATTTTTGTTAGAATGATCGGGTTTTCGGGGTTAAGTATATTTTAAACTGTAAAAAGGTTTTGCGATATTAACGTAATATTAAAGTTGTAATATTTTATTTCACTTAGTAAGCTTGTATTGTTTAGTTATTGTACCTATAGATATTTAGCGGTGCTTTTTCAATTTTTAAAACACCATCTTTAACTTACTTTTTTACCTACTATCTTAAAAGTGTTTTGATAAACTACAGCCGCTTACTAACAGTACAAAAAAACAAAAGCAACAAACGTATTTAATGTTTTTCAGAACGCAAAAAATTTTAAACCTCAAAAACGACAAACATTTTCACATGTTTACCAGGATAACATAAAATATATTGATTATGGTTTGTCATGAATAAATTACATATACACTATCAAGCATTCGTCTTTTTGCTTCGCCAACCCTCGCCAACCAACATAATGGTCCTTAGGACCGGAGCTCTAACGACCGCTATTTATTGTGTGAACCGTCACTGTGCCCGTAGGTGTCCATTTGTTGCGTGATGAGCGCATTTCTCCTTTTTCAAGTGCTTTCATACCATGCACATGTCAAATAACCAGTCGGGGTTTGACGTGCATTATTAAGAGATTTACTGTTTGCACGGCACAATGAAATGTAGGGGTTTTATGTTTGGGTAGCGAAATTTTTTTTGTTTTTAGGAGTTTTTTGTAGTAAATACATTTTTATCGGCACCATTCGATTATTCTTTCTATTATGGCTTTAAAATTGAGATTTTCTTACTGCTAATTTCAATTTATAATAGATTGATAGTTTTCCTATAATTTCAGTCTTATTATCTGTATCCAATAGCAGTACTATCTATATAAGCGTGATTTACACTTAATACCAGTATATGCTTTTTATTTCATATCATTTTTGTTACCTTTACCAATATATGTATTAATTTTCCTTTCAGTAAGCCCCGGTTATATTTATAGGATTTTCTGTAGGATGTTTATAGACCTGTTATAATTAGCAAGACGAAGGAGGGAAGAGAAGAAAATTGAAATGGAATCCAATTCATACTTCTATACATAAAAACTTAACCTCTTTTCTTTACAATCGTTATAATTCAACGTCCCGTTTAATTCACTTCAGTTATTCAACTGCAACTTGAATACAGCACCGTTTTGTAAACTACATATTCACTTTGTTTAAATAAACAGCCACGGTCTGGTATAACAATCCTGAATAGAGGATTTCTAACATACATTTACATACTACCTTTGTTATGCACGGTAATTCCTTTGGTTTCAGCTATTCGCCGCATTATGCCGTGTTTTAGTTTAAAGTGCTATTATTAAATACTTGGCACACATTAATATTGCTATTTCGTAAGAGACGAGACGTATTTTAATTCATGACTAATCATGATTTTATATAGTTTTTAAACATACCTTCATAACTGAATTATATCGCACTATGAAAATAAAAGTACGAAGAAACACATCAAGAACCCATATAAATTGTATAAATAATTTAAGAAATACATAATATTAGTATCTTTAACCGACTTCCTAAAGGTAAGGGTGTTTGTGAACTTAGCAGATCATTGTCCAGCAGAGCAAAAATAAATGTGAGTTGACAATGATCTAAGTTCACAAACATAAGGTAAGGTAACCTATTCGCCGCGTATTTTTTTATGTCTGGCGATTTGACATTTGACGAACCTGATTGAAACGAGTCAAACACCTTTGTACGCGGCTATTTTCACAGGAGATATCATTTCGGGATTTTTTTTTCAATAAGAGCATCATAACACAACACATCAAGTCATTCCAGAAAGTGGATCCTACATAGCTATACATATAACTTTGAGAAAGCGTGAAAAAATCTAGCTCATCGAATTTTATTTTATCACACTTTGTATTGAAATAATAAAAGCAATATTAATATTTAAGGAATGAAATAAAAATCCATTAGGTCCATTAAGGTCCCAGGACTTTCGCGGGGTTGAACAAATTACTATAGAGATGTACCGTTTAGTATCGATGATAAAAATGACGATAAATCTATTCGAATGTCTAAAATATTAATAAATAAACTGTCATCTACATCAATATCTTATTCCAATAAATATAGACTCCCTCGAGTTATTTGATATATTGACCCCGTTCTAATACCGACATTGCCTCCTCAGCTAAACATCGTGGGATCGTGTAACGACATCGTTATACAAATGTTAATGTTCATTCAAAAGGGATTGTGCAGATTTCGACACCAAAATTTAATGCTTCCGTTTACATCGGTATGATTCAGGCGCGTGGACTATTGTGCGGGCTAAATATATCGAAGTAGTTTCGATCGAGTGGAACGGACCAGATGCTTTACGCTGAAGCTCTATCATAGTGATAATGATATTAAATTGGTATTTCAGTAATGGTTCCGCTGAGGTCGCGGCTACGACACGATTATGCTGATCTTAACTTAAACTGGAGATAATGAAAAAATACAGCAATTGTATTCTGATTTTATCTCAAGTTCAACATACAGGAGGTCACTAAGCACTAGGATCAAAATCATAGACCATCATGCCATCTTTGCTAAGTGGGTATTGGTAATCTTTACATCAATATTGTAGAAAACTTTCAGGCATATAGGTTTCCAAACATCGTTCATCGTTCAGTAAAATAACATTTCATCAAAATACATACAAATTACATCAATTCTCCATTTTTTAGTAAAGCATATTTTTTGTACGTTTTTGTGTCCTTTTGTAAACCCATATAATAAATCTGAGCTAAAATTCAACATATGTGATAATCTATGCAGTTAAATGAAACAACTTGCAAGTTACCTTATTTAAATATTTACTGCCATAAAAGCTTTAATCGCTAAACATTTAGAGCTATAAAAGTTCAAATTGCTTATACCTCAACACTTAAACTACCTAAATAGTGAAACTAATGCATTAATTCGTTAATAATTAGCCTGGCTCCATCAAGGTCCGTGACTAAATCGTCAAAGTTCTCGGTTCTTATTGATTAGTTAAAAATAGTAGTTTAAATTTAACATGAGAAGTTTTATTTAACCGTTACTGAACAAAGAAATTATGAAGAAGAAACAATCCGTGTGACACAGTAGCCCTTGTACCCACTGGTCTATTATGAAGAGAATTTCAAATTTGGTCTACCTTTAGGCAAATATACACATGGCGAATGAAGTTTTATCACAAAAAAAAACCAGGAACTCTCAGGCGTTTAGGTTTCCTCACGATTTTCGAAAAATTAGAGGCGCGTGCGTGCTTGAGTTTTCGTCATCGGATTCCTCCATTGAGAGGCTGTGGTTCAATCATTAGACTCTCTGAGATTTTTTTTTTTGTAAACCTACTACTTTATTCCTCATATCAAGATCTTGTCCATATTAAGACATACGTAATGCAAATTGGACAAGGAACAAAAGAATCATAGAAACAGCTGCCACGAAGTATTAACAAGCCCGTAGGAGTGAACCCATTTAATCCAACATAAAATAATATCTACATTACCATTTGAAGGCCTTGGTCTTATTCCAAATCCGATCCACACACGCTTCAAATGTACCGTCACAGTTTTAACCGTAACTTAAAATGTTTACTATGCATTCAACAGGCCGTGTTTTCTAGGAAAACGTTTGATATCCACTTGGATAATGCCAGCAACTGTGTTTAAACATCGACAGGGCAATAAAATCTTGGTTTTAGTGGGATTACTACAAACATTATAAAACTACACAAAAATATCCCTAAGATAAAAGCCAGCGACTTCGCAGTATCGAGAGTATCTTGTAAAAGTGTAACTTTTGTAATACCTACAGCTAAATTGTAAATTAATTTATCGTGTTAAACGCCCTCTTATTCCGAAGAAATAAAAGAATAAATCTCGAAACTGGCCTTACTGAAGATTTCGGAATGCACTATTGTAGGATTATTAATAGTGCCAATTACTTTTAACTTAATCGAAAACGATTAATTATACGAAACGACATACTAATTTGCATATATCCAGACAAGAACAACATAAACAATATTAATTAGTGCAATAAAGATGTCAATTAAATTGATCGGTTATCACTATATATTATATTATCGCCGTTTGCTACTGCCAATAAAAATAAACACGCCGTGGACGAAAACTTCACTAGCTTAAAACTGGTTCCATTAATTGTGATTGCATAATATCTTGTAATTAACTTCACAAAGACGTAAAAGTGGATAATAAAGCGGTTCCCATCTTTTACCCTAGATCGTAACTCCCATAGTTATACAAAACATTGGTGTCATAAACACGTGATTCTATCTTGATATTCTTGAGACTAGGTACTCGGAACTAATGGCGCTGCGAACCACAGGTGTGGGGACGCCAGTCAACAAAGTTCAGTGCTCCTTCATCGCACTCACGACGAAAGCGAAATCTGCTCTAGTACACAATTATTTCGTCTCAGTTTTGAACGGACACGTCCAACCTCGTTTATTATGACAACATTCTTTAGGAAAGTAAGACGAGGGGCTGAAAGGACCAATAATTGGAGCGCAGTGAAAATATTTCGTATCCAATTATCTATTACAGGTTGATCTGAGAATAGCATTATTGAGCGACTTCCAGGATTATTTTAAGAACTGAGGAACCCAGTTCCGTGTTTGCGGTCGTTCGTTACCTATTTGTAGGCGCCTTGTGCGCCATCTGTACAAATTAATAGAAATAAAAACGTTAATCAAACATTGTTTAAGTCTTCTTAGGTTATATTTACTTACTTTAAAAAAATGTTGTTTTCTACATGTCTGTGTACGGGCTAATTTCGAAAACGGGTGAATTAATTTTGGAAAAATTTTCACCTAGAGTATTTCTTGCACGTAGTGATGGATTTATATTTTAAGATGTAACCTGAACTTTAACTGTATAATGGAATTTCATCTTTAAATATTTAAAGATTGAATTACACTTAATGTGTTTCATACTATCGAGAAAAATATAGGGCTCATAACATTTTTAAGTTCAGTTGCTTAAATTTATGACCGTGATAAAACTGAACGATAATGTTTGTCTGTCTTACAAGTATTTATTTGGTCCAGGAATCAATATCGTAAATCCACAAACCGACACTCGGTGGTCAAATTACAAGTCTTTGTCCATAAAAGTCCACAAAATTTAGCAACATATGTACATAGGTGCTCAACCCATTACTGTCCTACTGCGGTTCACGGGTCTTCTTTCGGAGTTAGAAGAGTTACGCCATAGGCCATGCGCTGTCAAGTTCGAATTGGTAGACTTCACACACGCTTGACAACTTGTTATTTTTACCACAGAACCCACAGGTATGTTAGTTTCTTCACGATATTTTCCTTTGCCGTTATATGGAATGATAATTAAATTCTAATGCGCGCATAACTTCGAAAAATCAAGCGTGACTGGGGTTTGAATCACGAACCTCTCAATCGAGAAACATACGTACACACCTACTTTGCTCTACAAGTACTTTTATCCCTTCTTGTAGAACTTAGTATTCGTCACATGTGACGTAATTAGGCCTTAAAAGTAAAATGACTTCATCAGCACCAAACAGGCGTACCGACATTTCACTTGATTGCGTATTCAGCATATCCACTTAACACGAGTAGGTATGTCGAAACAGCATACATTTGACATGGCGGAAATCTGCTTTCCGAATGTCGCGAGGCCGTATGCTAACGTAGGTAAAGACACATCACAAATAAATACACCTTCGATGTCTCATCCCTAGCTGTCAGGCAGACAGTTGGCCCTTTTTTCGCGCGCTTTGTATATGGAAAAATGGTAGGATTGGCGGATCATGCGATCTGTTTCAATAAGTTACAAAAGTTTGTAATAGTCACTGTGTTTTCCTCGATTCCTAAGATGTAAATGTACTCTTTAATGTTTGGGAGTGAAAATTATCATCAAAAATTATTATGATACAGCTATACAACTACACTTTTTGCCCTCCAAGAAGAGTGTTAAGCACTATTGTATTCTGATAGAAGGATGAAGTAAGGAAAAACTTTTATTTTGAAGCGTTGAAACTTAATTCTCAGATATCTCAAGTATCGCGTTTGCGGATCTCAGATAGAACTTTAACACTTTTTTAAAGGTGATAGAACCATTTTTGGATTGACTCCGGCGACAACACCGCTGCACCAATGTATTTCTGCATAGTAACAGCAGTGTTAAGCGCTGCTGGATTCTGGGTTGAAGAGTGAGGTAAGAGACTATCTCATCCGAGGCATTCCAACTTAGTCCTAAGGGGTAGCAACGCATCTGTGGTAGACTTCTAGTGGGTTTATAGTGTTATCTGGAGCGAATACAAGTGTCTAATTAAAGAAGTCTACAGATATAGTAATCACTGTAATTATTTATGATTTTTCAAACCACATACTCTTTTTTAATAAAAATCATCAAAAAAGCTCGGTAGCAGTGCAGATTTAGCGCATTATTTATAACGCGCCCCCGCAGTCGGCCCCACCAAACGTCTAAGCAATTCGTAAAACTTTCTATACACTGCAATACATTTTTAGACCAAACAAACAAAATATTTATTTTCGTTAAACTACGTTCCAGTTATGTTATTTAATATTTCTCTGTTTATTATTTATACTCGGAACTGCACGTTTCTGGTTGTAACAGTTTTGTCAATACGACTCTTTAACCCTTCTATTATGACCACAACCTTGCGATAATTCAATTTCCATCTTTTTGCTCCAATGAACGTGAGCAGTTATTAGAGCAAAGCGTGCTATTGTGCTCAGTTATCGCTAATACACGTTTCGAGAAAGTGGCATAAATCAGCCCTTCTCTTTGTTTTATTGTTGGTCCTGACAAAGCAGTTTGTATTCCGCCCGCGCGAATTCGAGGGGAAACGCGGAAATGTTCGTGTACGTAGCGTAGGCAAATTTTGCACGATACCACTGCCCTTAGCTTTCTAATTACTCGGCAGGTGTTCTGCGTTTTCAACTAATTTATGTAACTTTGCAACCCACCCGTTCTGTTTATTAACTTAAGAAGTCGGGATGAATAAAACAATGCATTTATTTACGCATCGTGCACATGCTTATGCGTATTCCGCTGTACGACAGGGGTAGCTTGTATTTATTTTTAATTTGTCACATGAATATTTTGTCACAATAGCATGCACGATACCACTGCCCTTAGCTTTCTAATTACTCGGCAGCTGTTCTGCGTTTTCAACTAATTTTATGTAACTTTGCAACCCACCCGTTATGATATGCCTGTGGTAATTATTAACTTTAAAACGTTGGAATGAATATAACTATTCACTTATTTACGCATCATGCATTTGCATTATGCATTTGATTATGCGTGTTCTGCAGTATGCCGTTTCAATGAATATTTTGTCACTATGCTGTCACTGAGAGATGTACTTACCACGTCAATAAAAATAGAGCTACTTTGTTAAAAAATAAACAATTATAAACATTTACCTTAAATTAAATTACAAATAGTTCAATAAAAAAATGTGGAGCGGTGCATTAAAAGTTGTTGAACTCCGATTCGGTTTCGGACGATCTCGCTAGTTAAAAATACAAAACTTAAAATATTCGCTTTAGCTCGTTTTCTATTAGCGGCGCGAAAAGTTTTAATAATATCGCACAATAACTGTTTATATAGTTACAAATATTTATATATTTTTTTAAGCGTGCTAAGTCTTGTAAATTATTGGTCATTATCGCTGCCGTAAGTGAAATATTTTTTTTTTGCAGACTTACAAAAAGGAGGAAGGTTCTATGTTCGGCTATATATTTCTTTTTATGTATGTTCACCGATTACGTCGCGATGTCTCAACCAATTGAGATTCATCGTATTTAGCTAATTTCCGAAGTGATCACATTTTATGGAAATTGGATTATCTTAAATAATTCGATTATAGTTGGATCAATATCAATGTTCTTATTTTTACATATATACAAAAATTGTTTACAGTTTATGTAGGTACATATTTTATCGGAAAACACCACTAGCTATTTTTTAGAAATTAAAGAAATAAAGTAAAAATAGTATATGGCATTTCCAAGATTAAGTTATATAAAAAGACGCATTATAATGTGAAATGCAGTACATGAGTCTTATGAGTAAAAAAGCGGTTATGTTATATTCCAACAAATACTCCAGTATTCTCCATCATGTATATTTATAGGTATTATTGTTATCGCATAACGGTTATAACGGTAAATTTTTTTGTAGGTGCCCTCACCCCATTTTTTTGTAAATTATTTTCATTGCAACTGTAGCTCGCGTAGGGTAAAACGGTGCCGAATTAAAAACATAAATTGTGTCAACTATGCTTTTAAGTTCGTTATTTCGAAATTTAGGGCACTATTAAAAAAATAACAAATACATGGACGGACGGATGGTGAAATGAGCACCCCTCTTTTGGGAAAATTGTTTGAAAAAATTGTAAATAATATTTTTTTCGTACCAGAAAAGGGGCGCGTCGTCAGAATTGGAATGTAGGTATACTTAAGTACTACCAGCTTGCGACTTTGTTCGCGTGGATGTGAGAAAAATAGAATTTAGAGTTTAGACTGTAAATCAGACTATACCACGAAATAAACAAATGAACGTTTGTATGTTATCTGTATCAGTGTCATTTTTCTACGGAAACTCTTACATCGCGATGCAGAAAACGATGAAGCGTACAACGCCATCTATTGAGCATATGGAGCATCCAGGTAAACTTAAATTATCCGGTAGGGTCCGGTTAAAAGTGAAGAAAAAAATTTAAAGTTATGTCACGTTACATTTTTTAAATACATTAAAGACAGGTAAAACCGCAGGTCTCATCTAGTTGCATTACGCCGGATGTCCTCAAGACTTTCCTGTCTTATCGTCCGCCTGGAGATAGTGATATAATTCATCATGTTTATTATATCCCTGTCTGCTTTCATATTCCAAGGAAGCCGGGTGTACCGGTACAGAAAACAATCTTTCTTCGTCTATGTTACGTTTTTATTACTGCCGCATGCTGTGTATTTATTTTAGGGTCTAGTAGTATAGGAATTAACATTTCAAAAGATCTAACTCATTAACGTAGGGAAGTAATAGGTCTAAAGTTGGTAGAATCATTTATGGTTCGACCCTGGGCTTCGGGCACACCCATTCCTGCATTATAACAGCGGTGTTATTAAACACTGCTGTGTTCAGGTTTGAAGGATGTGAGAAAGCAGACATACACATTCGAGGCATTCCGACTTAATGCTCTGCATCTGTGGCCGACCTCATGTAAGACTCTAATGTTAACCATGAGCGGGAATAGAAACTTACCATCAAGTGAACTGCATGCTCGTTTCTTACTTTTGTCATAAAAATTACCTGTAACAAAAATACCTGTAAAAATACTTGTTGTAGCAACTCTTAATGGATAACTGTTTATACAACACTATCCGAACACTCCGAAGATAGCCGATTAAAACCGATACTCTTTTTAAACTACGTAACGGTTGAAAACATAATTACTATACATGCTTATTTTTAAATATATTAATATCTAAATGACGTTTTCATTATAATTATGACGATGCCTTTCAAGATATGTGTTTTATAAAGGGCCCGCATACGTGACGCATATGTCCTTATGAGCGGATGTCTTCAGGACATTATGAGCGATAAGACTGGGTTATCAGTCCTTTATAATTTCCTTCGTTGTCTAGGTAAACGACCGACAGGACACACCTTATCATGAGGCTGAATGCGCTCAATATTTGCGTCAATTGATAACTATTGATTTATTAACATTAACTATATCAGAGCAAATAATAACCAGTAGTGATTGTTTATGAACTGTCTGATAAAATACAATGTTAGTAAACCGAAAATGTAGTGGAATATTTTGACTATAAAATGTAACTGACTTCGATGTCACTAAAAGATAAAAAAAACACTTAAATACATCTTGGTTTAGTACTTAGTTCTGAGGTCAGCGCTTAACTTCTATTTCGCCGGCTCGCGACGTAATCCGTGTCCAATATAACTGCTGATTCCATGAACAAAAACATACATACAGCCTAACATACCTCCGCCTTTCTACAGTCGGTAAAAGCGACGCATGATTCTTGAAATACCGAGGGACTTCCAAAATAATTTGGGAAGAAAAAGTTACGTATTTTTTACGTCAAAAACGGCTGGAGATCCGACATGGGTATCCCTGTGGGGTGCGGCGTAATAGGGTGGTTCTGTCGGCACAAGGAACTAATAACGAGTAAATTGAGTTATGTTAGGTGTACTACGTGTTATGTAATACCTACTTTCTTTCGCTGCGGCTTTATTCATCCATAACTTGTTAATTATTTAAGAAAGATAAGGGAGTTGAAAGGAAAGAAACTTATAGACGAAAAATCTACTGTGATATTTTTAAAAATATTATATTATCATCATCAAGTACAGCCACGTGTTACGTGTAACACAGAAGCATAATAAATTTAAACAAAATTAATCTTCAAGCATTTGGAATTGAAATAGTCATTAAAAAAAAAATAATGTCCAAACTAAAATGTTTCTATAGTGATAATTCCAATGGAGTATAGTGTAGATACTACAAATTTGACCCATTTCTTTCCAAAGAATCTCTGTACCCAGTGATGAGACTATAACGGTCCTATGTTAAGGAATGTATAATCTCCAAAATCCATAAAGAATAATTTCTTCAGCGAGTCTCTAGTCCAAAACGTTGAAGTCTCTCGGGGTGAAAACTTATGCAAACGTAATAGGGAGGTTCAGTATATTGTAGGTGTGTACCGACACCGCAACTTACTAATAAGTTGAAAAGCGATCCGTCTGCGGTTTATGTGGGCTGCTTTCCCTTTTAATGTCACTTGTGAATTTGAACTTTACTGTAATCCAAGTTACAATACGGTAGCCGAGCTTCGCTTAGCATATTCGTCGTTATCATACTTTATGTAACTGTGGTAAGTAATTCTTAGTATATCTAGACGCACGGAAGTGCGTCGCCAAATTCCAGGTATTATTTTATTGAGTGCTAGCCTAATGGTTCAATTACTGCCCTTCAATTGTCCGAGGTTCAAACCCCAGGCACCAATGATTTTTCGAAGTTATGTATATGATGTGAAGGTGAAAGAAAACATAGTAAGGAAACCTACACACATGAGATCTTTGAAAGGTTTTCAAACGTGTGTAAAGTTTACCAATTTGCACTGGACCAGCTTGGTGAACTATGTCCTATTCTCTCTCGCTCTGAAAGGAAACCCGTGCTAACAGTGCGACAGCAGTGGATTGACGATGAATACAATGAATTTTAAAATTATTTTTGTTGGTTAATTAATAAACTTGTGACTGTAAATAATTTCAGCAGTGTTGTCATCAGCGCTCAAGTTGTATTAAGTAGGAAGATTTCAATCCATCTAATGACGTCTATCTAAGGACATAATTCAACTAGATCCACCATAATAATTAATCATGCAACAAACCATCTTATCTGAACGGTTGAAATTACTCTAATCCCGTTAATCAATATGCAGACAGCTGAAGGGAAGGATGTTATCTTAAGTAAGCCCGATCGGGGCGAAGACAGAATTTTAATTAATATAAGAGAGATCGCCATGTCGTAATTAATTCGTGTTCGTAGGGATTAACTCTGCTTGAAATATTATATTAATGTTGATGTAATACTGTTTCCCTCGTTCAGGAATTTCAATTAACTTAATTTCTCGTTAGTCAAAAGCGTTTAAATGTTGCTTAACGCAAGTGACCGCTTTTGGTACGTCATTCTGGCTTATCTCCACATTCTATAAAATTAAAAATGCGTAAAACTTATCTTCGTCCCCGCAGATAAACCGTTTGTCATAAGATTGATAAAAGATCTAAGTTATTTGTGTTCAAAAATAACTGGGTATATCCGGATAATGTGTTACAAAAAGCGTAGGTTACAACGATACTTGGTCCTCGGAACACGCGTTGACCAATCCCCCGTCCTATGTAAACACTATAAAATTTCGAATAACTTTTTATGTAGGAATTTTGGCACGGACGGACAAACTCAAGGATTATAGCCCAAGTTCAAACATTTACAGCATTTTTATTACATTTTCATTAAACAAAGCAGAAGTGAATTCTTTACTGCCGAATTACTGTAGTTTCAAAAACCGGAAGCGTCTACTAAAATCGTAATTTTGGAGACTGCAAAATATATTTTAATCCAATTTTAGTAGAAAATATATTTCTGAATTCTGCTTTAAATTTGTTTCATATTTTGTATTGGATGATCCTTGCACATTCTCATTAAAGCAGGTTGTTTGTGAATACTCCTGCCTCTTAACCTAGTTCGTACGATGATTAAGTGCCCGATAGTGCACTCAATTTTTCTAAAGCCTGTATACAGTCATGGTTTTTGTAGATTAAAATATTATTTCGACATTGAAGTGTATTTATGTTTGCATAAATATATATATATTTTTAATTAACCTCTCAAAAAGGAGGAGTGGAGCTCATTTTGGACACAAAATGTGCTGTTTTTTAACGAAATTTGTTACTGTGTGTCATGTTGAGCGCCGAATTCGTCACTATATATTAAGCAGACATTTTGTTTAAATATTATTTTTATTATCAATTTTATTTCTTTATATTTTTTTTATTTAAGGAGATTACATGGTTCACGATATTGCTCATTCATTTTTCTAAAAATAGTTCCTCCAATTAAATTCATTTTTTAAATAATAGTCAACAGTATTACAATAGCACCTATTTAAATCCATAATGTTATTGGACCATTGTAACTTATCAAAGACCTTGCCATTTCTTTGGCTCCACTTTAAAAATCTTAGCAAAAGACATTGAACGTGTCAGACATGGACCGTGACAGAC
>DWRA01002813.1:0-13205 GCA_018250295.1 Spathilepia clonius
GATATCAAGCAGTGTTAATTCAGAGATCATGTACCTACATGATCTCTGAATTAACACTGCTTGATATCCTAGTACCTCAGTATGTTACACAAACATTTCACACAGTAGATAGTAAATTATTAGATTAGAAGGGCTCTGTGAAGTCTGAAGCGATCCTAAAAAATCAGAATTTAAAATATAGTACCGGAGAGGAAGCTTGGATAATAACGAGCGCTAAATCCGTTTCCATGCAGAGGCGTGCGAGCGGTCGAGCGCCGTGCGGCCCACTCGGCACATATGTACGTGCATTGGTGTCCTATGTATACATACATATGTACGAGCAGATAATATAAGGGCATTCCTACCTATTCAACAAGTTTTCTTAACGAAGCAGTTGTGAAACAGATGCTGGCTTACGCAGATCTTCATTTTGATTATTTTTATTTTCCTACACTGGGCCGTGTGCATGAACCCTGCGTGTACAAGCATTCCACGTTCGTGTTGCAGCTCCGAGGAGTTATTGCTGTTTAACGATCTATTCTCCATGTTCGCCGCCTTTTATGGCTGCCTTTGATGAGCCATTATGTTCCAAGTAGCATTCTCCTTTACTCATAAAAGATCACAAAGTCGCATAATTTACATCATGGTGGATTCTAAAAACAGCTTGCAAGGGTTTACACTGGCTGTTATACAAACACGGGAAGCTATAAAGTAAAGCCGTTAGGTTTGAAGTATTTATTTGTTGAAATATCTCTCGCAGAGGAGCGGACTAACTCTGGCAATGATGCAGAATACTTGAAGTGTTCACATTCACCGCTTGGAGCCCACTAATCAGGCGGTGGCAAGACGTAATGCAAATAGAAAATCCGTCGAATACTCTTCACTTGTGTACTTTAAGCGTTAAGCATTTTGATAGATATTGTGGCAAGTCGCAAGTCGGAAGAAAGTGCTTGCAAACGAGGCACCAAAATCAGGTGATGTTTTAGGTCACCGGCTTAGGCTCGCTCAAGGACTCTAGGCCCCGCCTACTTTGCAATGGCCCTGTGACGTACTCGTCATCTATTGGCAAATAGTTTGTGGTAGATAATCATAATAATAATATATTTAATTTGTAAAATATCACTCACTCGCTTTCTGTACTTCTAACCGAATAAACGTGTTAAAAAACCCTGAGTGCTGCGTATTATTTATCGGAAGTAGCAATCGTGCCATAGTCCACTATAATAACATATTAAATTTGAAATTATTTTGCAAACATGTAATAGGAAATTCTGCTTCCGTAAAACATATTTAAGCGTAAATAAAATTTAAGTGATACCGCGCCACTGTTATTTCCGTTTCGTTCCATGTTCGCAGCGTCCCCGCAACACTTTTGGTACTCCTTTGATCTATAATGAAGCTATTACTGGTTCGGATTCTTGCTGTAAACCTCTGTACGTGTTTCTCGTGAAGTATGTCTTTGTTCTTCGTTTGTTCTGTGCATAGTACAGCATAGTGTTGTTCTGTTGTTCTTAGCGAGTTCCAGCGAGACAACGATAAATGACACTTAGCACTTAACTAACTTTTGTTTCATTTGTTCCATCGCACTGTAACTGGCAGAACTTTTTGTGGTCCGCTGGAGGCGGTCACATCGTCACATCTATTTCTGCCTCGTAGCTGCTCGTGTTGCTGTGTTCTGTTTTGAAGGGTGTGTTGAGGCTGGCTGAACTTATTTACTTTTGTGGGTATCTCAACTAAGTGTTTATTTATATGCTGTAAGTGGCTGCCAGTAAAATCGGCTACAATGAGTTGCTTCCCCTGCGAATTAAGTAGTTACAAATCATACGAGTCTTTTAACCTGGCTCGAATTAGTCAATAATACTTCTACCATATCGATTTCCGTCGTCCTGGATGCTCTAGACACACTACACATACATAAATACGATTACATATCTGCCTGGTCGGAGATCGAACCCGATACTCACTGTACATCACACATCTGTGGTGATCGCTGCTTCATGCAGATCTTCTATACTACGGCAATAAGTAAAGTTAACTTGGTTGTTTGCAGTCGAGCGTGAGCGGGGCGCGGCGGCGCGACCCTCCGCACCCTCCGCGCTGAACTAACGACCCGCTACCACTTAGAGGTAAGCATCATCAATTTACCTAATGTATTATTAGTTTACATCCAGCGTCGTTAAGGTACTACTACTTCTATACGAGTACTGTGGCGCCCTCTAGTTCGTAGAGAAGATGGCGCCATAGTATTTGTTGGGCATATTCTAAAGAAGCTTTTACTGCGGCGAATCATTGTATATTAATAAAAAGTCATTACCTAAAATATCTTAAGTCGTTGCGTGAAGTTGCATAAAAACTAACATAATTTATTGTAAACTCAGAAATATAAACAGTTATTTTAAAATTACAGTTAGTTACAATTTTATATACGTATAGTGTAACTAGAAATTCCCAGTTACCTAATTCTGGAATTATTGAATATAATTTATTACTTTGTTCATATTTTTTACCCCCTTTGAGGTGGGATATTAGTGAATCGTTGCTTAGTGTGTGACTACGCCTTAAAAAGAAATCCCCTGTCCAAACTGCATGTGTTTAGTTTCCGTAGTTTACGGTGTATCAGTCAGGATTATTTCGAAAAAGTAATTGACCGCGGTAAACAGTTACTGTCTGGTATAAAATGGTAAAACGCAGATGACTTTAAACTGTTACAAAGCGCCGCGGTCGTGTAATCATTCAATTCGGCTCAATTTACAGGCCTGGCCTCGTCGTCATAATAATACGCAAGAAAGTGAAAACACTCCACTTGTGTTTACTGGGTACGAACTCCATGCGTTCACGTATACCGGGATAGTCCTATACGTGCAACTAATTTCCTTATAACGGAACACCTTTAACATTTATATTTAATCTGTACATATGTTAGTCAAATGGCAATGCGTAAGTTAGTGTTATGTAGAATGACTATGCGTTTCACCTAGTCTTCAGTACTTGTGGGCATAACTGGCACACTCAACTATATGAATCCCTGTGTGTTTATTAGTACGGTGTATGTGGCGTTCGTGTTGCTTAAACTAAAACGTATTAAACAGAAGTGTTGAATTTTAATCGTCTTAATTAATTTGAACTTAGCGACTGACTCATTGGCAACTCCCGACTGTGACCGCTGCGGCCGCGGCGAGGTCGCGCGGGAAATATGTCACACTCGGACACTAAACCTATACTCGGATATAAACTAGTTTTTTTACTTGTCTTTAGAAGTAAACGTCAGGAAGTCTGCCGTATGATAAGTGCTCACAGCCGTAAGGCTTATTTCTAGAGACTTATTTTAAGAGCACATTTGATATTCGAATTTCTTTATAATACCAAAAAAAAAAAATTATGTTATTTTTTGGTAGGTTTATAGAGATAAATTTAACGAGGCATTCCAACTTAGTCCTCAGGGGTAGCAACGCATCGAAAAGGTAGGTTTATTATAATTAATTCAAATATATTATTGACAAACACTGAGCCCGTCAAAAACTTAATCTGTGAATAGTTAAATAAAAATAAGTAAATTACATTAAAACCAAAAATACCGCGCTTAATATGATAGTTCGCTGGCGCCGTGGTGTCCCTTCAGGGGGACTTTTATGGCACTTCTACTGCGATTTTTTTTCTGTAATTCATTAATGTGTTTTTTATTTAATCGGAATTCACTAGTAACTAAGGAACTCTTAACTAGTAACTAAGGAACAAAGTGCGACATTGATGTCGTAAATATATTCCCATGTCATCGTGGTTACACGAGTGTGTTGTGTGGGGACTTTTTATCACATTCATGCATACTCCAAGTTCTATAGCATAACACAGTACAATTATCACAATACATAATTCGAGTACTAGGAGTAAACCAGTGAAGCAGTGCAGGGGCGCGGCCGGCGACCCCGCGCAACCTGCGCGTGTATTGTGCTTCATAACATGACTTCGAAGAAAGGTATTATGCTAAATGGGCTGTTTAACAATGCTCTAAATAAGCTTATTTTCTATAAATTACCCTGACTTGTATGCAATGTATATCTTACATTGTTTACGTGACTGCCCCTGTAGCTAATCAGTTACTATATTGGCCGGACGCACAGATGGTTCAAAGCCCGGCTAAAAAGATACCTCATCATTATTAACCCCTTTGTGCTACTGCTGTGCACGCGTCTCCTGTCAGTATGGAGAGTGCTTAGGGCACAGCCCACCACGCTGGCTTAGTTCAGTATGGTTGAATTCGCTCACCTTTCAGAGAACTCACAATTTCGCACGATGTTTTATAATCCTATAAATCCCTAAAAATTTAATTGACTATTCTCTGAGCTAAAATCAACAGAATATAATAAAATGTATCAGATACCGTGTCGTTACTGATAAATGCGTCGTAAACGATAAAACTAGCTTCTTATAGTTGGCTGATATCGGTTCCCCTTCTGTTCATGGATGTTGTGATGCTGTGTTTCGCGTGTGTCCTGACACCCGCGACAAGGAATCCTAGCGCGAGGTTGACTGATGCCTAACACTATATCTACATTTTGGATCTGGACAAGTCGAGTTGACTTGCATAAAACAACTAAATACGAGACAAGTAATGACCAGTCCATTTTAATAATGAATGCATGCACATTGGAAATTATCAACTACTTCATTTCTGACAAATTAATTGACGTATCCAATTTTTATGAATACCAACGTTTGCCCGCGCATGCGACCACGGCTAATTTCTTATTTGCTAATTGGCTCCCGTCGTGTAGCAGGTGAGCTTCGAGTTACTCGGATCGCATTCCAGTCAAAGATTTTCCTAACCTAACTTAACATAAAGCACAAAACCTTGGAACACTTTTAGAAAAGAGCAATTGATATTTACAATATATATATATTGATGAATGATTTTTTAAAATTATAGCTAAGAACATTCTTGATTAAAGTACCTTTCGGGTATAAAAAACTTATCCAAGTTGGTTCATTAGTTTAAGAGCTATGATGTTACAGGTGCACGATACATGTTTTATAATAACTGTCCTCTTATTGCTACGAGGGTTACAATTTCCTACGTTAAGTTCTGTTAATTCCTCTACCTACGAACGCAAACCCCTCCAAAGTCGCTCCTAAAAGTCCTTATATGTATTTAAAATAAGATATTATAGTTAGGTTCCATGCAGACAATAATATAACATGAAATTAGAAAATAAAGATTTTTACAAATTATACAAGTTATAAGGATGAAGCAAAGGATACAACAATATATTTTCCAGTATTTATCTTTGACGTCGGCGTCGTAAAACCAGCTGACGATTATTTTGTCATTACATCAGCATTTATGGTTGATAGCGATCAGTATCCAGATAACAGTAAGTGTAGGTCGCTCGCCGCACCTGGACGCAACCACTGAACGATTGAACCTGTATACGTTTCAAATCAATTCGATTTTAGTATAAGAAAGAAGACGAAAGTTGAAGTTAAAATAAATAGTCCATTTACCTCTATGTCATCCGATTATATTAACAGTATAGATAGCATCCCTGCTACTTAATCTAGCTGTTTCGAATTGGAAGAGTACCTACTTCTGCCTTCCTATATCCTCCAGACCACAGTTCGTAGCACCTAAGACTTCTGCAGCAACTGCAGGACTGTAACCGTATGTCCCCAACGTACCCAATGACTCAAAACGCATTAAATAAAATAGTAAATATAATGGCACCCGTACTCCATTTTCGATCAATGATGTCTCATGTCTTCATCTCGTGATAGGGACGGAGCCGCACACCGCTGCAAAAAACGTGATTACCAGTTATTTCCTGTTTTCCGATAATAAAATGAATTGTAATAAGTTCACGGTATTTATGTTTAGTCAATGACTGACAATTGTGATGTTCCAGCTCCGTAGTTAGTTCCGTCACGCTTAATGAGCTTGAAATTGTATAAGAATTCGGTTTTTGCTGCGAATCTCAAGGCATCTTCACAAAAAGTATACCGACTCGAAATAAGTGATTATTATTACTACTTAGTAATGCGCTCGACGCGAATAGCTCCTAGGTACCGGCACAACACAAGCGGTAATATTTATGACTGAATGAAGGGTGCAAACATCACATATGAAGCAGGGCATCCCGGTCATTCTGTCATTTTTCCAAGTGTCATTCTCAACTGACTTCGTATTATCATTATAGGGAATCCGACAGATAGGACATTAATATGTACAATAACATACACCAGCGTGAGCTGAGCCGCGTCAGCCCTGTGGTACCTGCCAAAAGGAGATCTCCTGAAAGTTTGATATCGGGTTCTGTTAGTTATAGTTAGTTCTCGGCTCGTTTGCATTGAAATACGGAAACATAATTTAGGGCCGTGTGGCGCCATCTGTTGTGAAGTAGCGGGAAGTCGCCACATAGAATAATTTTCCACATAACACATTATGTTCTAAGACGTTGCAACTTTGCAAGTTGAAAGAACAATCACTGGTTCGTCGTTGGACAAGTGAACCGCAATAATTTATATTTAGATCTGTCATTGTATTCGCAGCATCAAAATGTTAAAAGAGTCAATGTACTTCGAACGAATTCATTTTCTATATAAAGCTTGTCATAGATATGTATAGGCGGCGGTGATCACTCAGGTCAGGTGGGCTGCAAGTTCCCTTGCCACTCCACTCCTATAAAAATAAATGACTTACTCAAACGAAGGCATCTAATCTCTTTGATAGATAGAACAACAATGCAGCTCGCGCGACGGCTGCATGTGTGCGGCCGCCGACACGACCGGCATCGCGGTCGCCACTGATTTGTCTTCCTGGTGATCCGCATGATCCGATGCAATATGCCAGCCGTGAATGTTACGTGCGATGCGGGCACATGCATACCGCTTGCTGAGAAATCATGGGGCAGTCAGCTGACAATTTTTGCTCGTTGGAGTAAGACCCAACGAGCAAAAATTGTGTGTAATAGATTAACAAATCTAAACGTAGAAGTGCGACTGACCTTTTGAAGTTCTGCATCTGTTTTTCATTTCTTTTTATTATTTTTAAACGAGATAAATATATATCTTGATCCTGTTTTTAATTTGAGCAAAAAAATAAATAAACTTGGCTTTGAACGTCCGTAAGCAATACCGGCTCGACAAGAAACCGTTACTTAAACTTGACAGTACGATCGCTTCAATTAAGTACACATTTAGCGTGGCTTCCAAATTTTCAGAAGTGCGACAGGAATCACGATATTTTTATTTACATCGAAAACTTTCATGTTCACAAAACTTATATTATATGGTAATATTTTAATAGGTGTTTAGAATTAACCTATTTTTCGAAGCTATCGATAGGTAGTTCACCGACAGTAGTGCTGTCGGTGAACTACCTATCTAGTATTGTTATGATATTTGCAGCACAACATAAACAAAGTTTCGGTCGTTAACAGTTTCATTGTTTGTCTGCAATAGGCAGCCGAGTCGCGAACACATTACAACCGCATTAAATGGCGCGACGCGTCAGAATATAAAGTACGAGCCGTGAAGCAGGCAGCGGCCGCGGAGGAACGTCCTCGCGGCCCCGCGCGTGCCGCCCTTACCAACTAAGCGGCGGCGGCCCCGCGCGCCACTGTGCGCCTTGTGGCCAGCGCGCACCGTCGAGAGTGGCGTGCGTGCGCGCGGTGTCGCGCCGCGCCCCTGACCGTTCCGACAGACCTGCCGCGGTAAAGGTCGCGCCGCACGATCCATCACTTAATTATCTTACACGCAGACGCAATGACTACTCTTTATCATCAATCTAGTACTATCCCACTGCTGGGTATCGGTCTCCTGTCATACTCAGAAGGAGTAGTCCACCGCCCTGGCTATCATTTGCTTATCATTTGCGCGCTTATCGCACACTAAAATTCCAGAAAAAAAAATCAAGTAAGCCCGACACACGACAAACTATCCTGAACCTTTGGGTGAAATTGCTGTTGTTAACTATTTATTGTGGCATTGATATAAAGATACCGCACAAGTAAAAGTGCCCACCTTGTCGTGAGACCGCGACACTTAAACAATTTACGGCATACAGAACAGGAAATACCCGCGCTGAGGACAGAGCCACTGGATTTTTACTCACACTAACAACGAGCCATCCAGACGAACAAAACATGTAGACTGGCATTAGTCACCCCGCCCCGCTCGCAATTTGTTAGCTCGCTAATTTATTGGCATCTCGTAATAGCTTTGAAAGCGTTCTTGCGTCAGCTTGTCTGTCATCTCCTGGATTCCTAGGGTACGGTGCTATCTATTGAACACCTGTAACGAACACCACAGCAGTAGTACACAAATAGACCACATACTCTCATAATTATATATTTTTGCATAAATTTAAAGTGCAAAAGAGGATATAATCCGTCTAATTCCATATAGAACTAATTCCACCCTCAGCCTACGACAGATGCGTTGCCACTCTAGGACCTAGATGGTTGCCTCATATGTAAGTGAGAATTCGATAAGGTGTTTATTATTGCCACCAGCAAAAAACTGGGAATAATTTTGAACCTAATTAGAAGATTTTTATCGAACCGTGAAGTAAATGGGTGATTCATTAAATTGGTTGGCGCTAAAGCCATTTTTTTTATAGTTCACGTCATTCATTGAAACATAAACAATGCTGAAGGAAACGGGGGACAAAGATTACAAATCTTATAATATCAGGAATATTTAAATTATTCGTGTGATTGCGTTGGCCCCGCGGCCTCGTGGACAATGTCGTTGGGCCCTGCCGTGGGTCAGCGATCGTAAAAAACAATGAAACACCATGCCCCGTATCAGCCATCAAAATTTTAAGTGTATGCGACCATCAAACTTACTCCACGTCTTTCATTGTTGACAGATTTAAAAATTCGTCAAATATTGTATTTTGTGAAGCTGACCTGAGATAAAGTTTTTCATAACTTAACCTAATGACAAAGCAGCTATCTGATAGAAAGTAGTCACCGTTGCCAGGATGTTTTCCACACCAAAAGATTTATCTCTTTTGTGATGCTGGAATATCTCAGAAATAACTTGGTTCGTGTCGTAGCGGTCATGCTGCAGATGTTGAGTTCACACGTACAAGTAAACCGCGTTTCGGCTGTTTGTTTGTCAGCTGCTATTTCGGATGAGACGTCTTTCCGCCAGTCGCAATTGCACCTTCAAGTTTCCATTTATTCGAAAAACGTCAAGCATACTTCGTCGTGCTTCTTGTGCACAAAACTGTTTGCAATTTTAATATTAATTATACAGTCAATAATAAATATATTCATCATCGTCAAAAATTATACAGCCAACTCTAAGAAGTCTTTCATAACCTTTAAAGGCCTAAGGTGGATGCATAATCACGAAGATTGATGCATGTTAAATAGCGAATCGAAACCACGGCGACCTCTACAACACCGATCGTCCTGCATTGTAACAACCCATTTCAATATTAATGGCTCGATGCCGATTAAAATAAAGGACATTTACATAATGACTTATTGCCAAACTGTGAACCAGTTCTGGTTAAGTTCTTGTTCTAGAAATTATTACTCGAATGCGTTTTACAAAAACGAGCATTATGATTTATTACATCGTAACATCTTAAAGGGGAAGCCTATGTGCAGCAGTGGACCATCAAAATATCTTAACATTTTTCATCACAGCTGCAGCACAGCGGACACCAATTATATTTTTAATTTATGAGTACAGTTATATAATTTTAAAAGGATGCGATAAAAATATTTGGTATCTAATGATTCTATCGTGGAAGTATTTTTCTAACCGATTAATGAGTATATTGAAACCCGTTACAAATAACGTTTAATAAAGTAAATTAACATTTTATTTACTTAATATAAGACTTTATTTTTTACCTCTGACATTCAAGCATAAATGCTATTCGTATCCGTCCGTACGAGGTAATACTTAATTAACGTATCGTAATAATATGGAGAATATTAAAAAAAACAACAATTAAGAGACGTGTGGAGTGAGTTCGTGAGATCGCGTCGTGCGTGCGCGCGGCGGCCGGGCGGCGGCCGGGCGGCGACCGGGCGCGCCGTGACCGCATCTTCATACAACACTTCCACTTTGTACCGCGCTGATCTCATCCTTGTCTAGTGATTATCCTCAAGGCATCTCCGAGTTAACTGGTGGTATATGTAATATACAAGACAATAATAAACGTTTTTATAAAACTGTTTTTGTTAGGAAAAATATACAATGATGAGGTTCTAAACCTGTACTTAATAAGTTTTTTCTACGGTGATCTGCGCCTCTCATTTGATTTTTCGTTTGATTCTTGTTTTCATTTAGTTTGATTTGTTATTCAGGGCATGCAGTCAAAAAAAAAAATTTTCTGTCAAGCCTTTATTTAACTATAGGATTATATACAGGATCTATAGGATTATAGACTCAGTTATAGGTAATGAGGCGACTAATTTCGTCCTCAGGTCTAGTCTGTGATCAGCTTCCGACCAACTGCATGCTCTTTTGCAACTTCAACTTTATAATAAATACATAATTGTAAAAAACACAGCTCGCAAATTAATCCTCTGTACATGATATTAAATTTATGTGTTACGTTCTAAGAAGTAAGTCAGTGGATGTGCCGAGCGGACAGAGATCCGGCCGCCGCATCTGCTAGCTGCTGGGTCGGAATGAGGTCGGCAGTGCGGCCCATGCTGGAGCGGTGACTTCATCAGTGATGATCTCAGACCTATAGAAGCGTGAGTTCATCATAGGTTTACTTGTATGGGAGTTAGAAAAAATATATTTATTTGATATAGAGGACACACCAGGGTACACCTGGACTCTACGTATTGGTAATGGATATTCTCTAAATAGCGAACACAGTCTATCGATCAGCTAAATAATTGAATGTGCAGGGTTGTATAAAATTAAATGTCTACAATTGCATCTTTATCAAATGATTAACTGTTTTATTTGAAGACGATGCAGAGTTAGAGATGCAATGATATTAAAATTTTACACGAATCACTAAATTTATCGAAATCTCATACAGAGTAGCATAGTTATTATGAATAAGGCGAGGCCGTAGCAGATACAAGACAGAAATAGGTCGGGCGTCGGGTCGTCTGCTCGGAACTCGCGATAGCCGCAGTTGCGTCCGAGTTGTCGGGCACTTCCTAGTGTGGGCAACTTACAGTCGTCTGTTTCCGACGGGATTCAACAATTAACGATATTCATTATTTTACAGCGTTTCTTTATGGAGCGTTAAATCCTATCGGAAAGTTTTGCCAGTTTTACTTTAACAAGAATACGAATGTTCGTAGACGGACATAGAGAGTATATCTTCAGTCCCTGCATGCGAATATTAGATCAGGGCCACGTATGCAAATGCACGGATGTAAAAAGCGATTTATCTACTGTTTATCTCATACTTGTCCTGACTGTGCTTCTACATTCCTGCTCCTAGTGATACCCCGTTGTTGTATAGATAAAAGGAACATTGCTTATAAGTAAAATGTTAAATTACAATCACAGCTCAGAGAAAATCATACTTCTGAAAAAATTACTAAAATCGAAAGAGAAACTTAAAATATCTAGAAGCAACCACGTCGACATTGAGTGACGTCGTAATGGTGTACGTAAGAAAAAATATTATGGTAATTATTCACCTCTGAACACTAGCGCCGTACGTAACAGTTAGATTTGAGATAAACAGTTGGAAGGTGTCGAGCGGAGACGTGTAATTGCCTGAATGGGTGCCGGCCACCTAACTGTACCTGCGTCTGTGCGCGGACCGCCGGCGAGTTCTTCTACAGTCAGCTAGAAAACTCTTCAATGTTGTATAACATGAACCACTATATGTACCTTATACTCGTAACATACCTTATATTATTTCGTTATTAGTCCTAAAAATCACCGACCGCTTGAGAAGACCTTCGCAATTCTACGGCATTTTGCTTATGCTCGCTCCAACATTTCCTTTGCAAAAGGTTATGACAAGTTAAAGCATAATGCTCATTAATATAAAGAACGAGAAATAAACCGTTAACAAATTTTATAACTGTAACCGATCGCAGTTTTAGATACGTCGCATTTTATACAAATTTATTGTTTAATTGAATATTCGTAGACCGTTTTGGATGATTATTTATTTTATGCCGCTTTAGCGTCGGCCGGAAGACATGGGCCTGTCACTGGCAAAATAATGGCTCCTGTCCACGAAGGGGCAACAACCATTTATATGAACGGAGCTACAGTGCGCGCGGCTAACTGTTCAAGCGAAACTGGATAATTAATACCAGCAGCTGCGCGGCGGAAACGCGCCGCCGCACTCGGTATGTCGCCGCCGTCCAGCTGGAGACGGTTACGGACAGCCGATGACCACTCGTCCCGAAGATATCGATTTTAAATAGATTCGATTCGATCCTTGAAATTATTGAAAAAAATAAGAAAACAAAAATATAATTAAGAAGCTTTGGGCTGGCTTGGTTATAATAAAAAATATACTAAAATGATGTTTGGTTTAAGGTTTATGTTCAGTATAATATGTTTTATTAATAAGCAAGTATTACGTTTTTCTGACTTGTTTGGAAAGGAGGATGAACCTGTTACAGCTGTCTAGTGTGACGGCAATCTACCCTGACAGATATCACACAGCAACACTATGTATTAAGATACATTATTTTAGATTAAGTTAGGAGTAATGATTATCCTAACTATAGAAAGTCTAACAAGTACTAATACACATATTTAAATTAGTATATTGCAATTTCACGATAAGTTGCAGCGTTTATTTCAATGTTGCAGTAACAATCTTCAGGTTTCCTGCTCTTAAAGATAAATGAAAAGTGTATAATGATGGAAATGTAATGTGAAGAGATAGCTAAGAATGATGCGCGGGCTGCGGCCGCCACTCAGGTCCACATATTTCAGTCTGTTAGTCCCATGTAGCCGGTTGACAGTAACTTAGCTTGGAAAACTTAGATAATATTCAAATATCATCCTGTCGTAATAGACATGAATTAGTACAGTACCTACCGACATAGTATTCGTTACATAAAAATTAATATAATCCTTACGACGATCGCTCTATTTTAGTTGTTAGCTCGTAATACAGTAACGTTAGTATTCGTCGACTGACATGTCGGTTTGTTTGCGTGTTCCAGGAGATGCGGGGGTGGTGCGCTCGGTGGGGCGGCGGCGGGCGGGCGCGCGCGCGCTGGCTGGCCGCGCTGCTGTGCTGGGGCGCGCTGGCGGCGCTGGCG
>DWRA01002814.1:0-13203 GCA_018250295.1 Spathilepia clonius
TGATGGTAAGTGGGAACTGCCGCCCATGGACATTTGTGATCCACCCCAGATAAGACCAGAATCTCAACTGAAGTCGAACACAGATGCATTGCTACCCCTGAAGACTAAGTTGGAATGCCTCTTCAAGTTTATCTCACTCACCACACCCTGCAAACCAGAAGATAGCAGCATTTAACACTGCTATTATTAAGTAGAAATAAGTGTGGCTGTGGTGCTGCTGGAGTCGAACTACAAAGGGTTCTACCACCTTTAAAAGAAAGAAATAATAAGATATTGAAAAAAATACCGCATTGCATCAATTTTGACAGGCTGTCACAACGTACCACGTTACGATGTCGCGTTTTCATTTTTTACGACATAAATTTGAACGACACGACGTCGTTTCGTGGCAGAACGCGTCACGATGCGACGTCGTATCATTTGTACGTGTCTTAGCCCTTAGGCGTAATTCCCGTTGAATGAGTTTCGTTGTCATGTTTTATTCAGACTACTATTCTTATGCGGTTGTTAAATTTTATCGCACACAAATTGGAATAGGCAGTATTTAAGTAACACTGATACGATTTCATTAAGTTTTATGGAATAATAAAATAGTAGCACATAATTAACTCAAAATGTAATTAGTTGAACAAACAATGTTTGTTTAATTTTAGAATAATATTATCGCGGAATTGCTACATTTAGTTAAGTAACGGATATTCACGATACGGTGTTTTGATTTATTAAACGAAACGAAAACAAACAACGCGTTATTTTAACTGTATTAATATTTTTTGAAACACAGATTGTTTGCTACTTCATATTTTTGATTAAATATCCGCTCATATTGAACCCATAGCTTTAACGTATACGAAATCTATACAACTATCACTACTGCTTATACAAAAGTAGGGCCTAAAAATACAAAATTAAACAGAAAAATAACGTCTAGAACATTATACATATTTATCAAACTACGTCATTGCAATTGACGCCTAAATTCAATTTAACTGTTCGTTTCCACTTTTACTGTTTTCGTATTGTTCCGGTTAGAATTTTCACAAGAGAAATTTTCCTGTGTACAATGAGACACTTGGCTGACCCTTTTGTGTGTTTTTCGAAAATTTAAGCTCCGTTTTGCTGAAAGTTGAGGATTCGTTCGTTCGGCAACTTTGGTTGAAGTAACATTTATGTTTATTATACGTGAGGTGCCTTTTGTGCAATTAAAACAGCAAAATACAGTTGAAGGGTTACTGCGGAGGCATTGTTGCGAAACGTTTTAGATATTACTGCGTCTCTTAATAGACGTTTCTATTATATAGGGTGTCCCGTAAGTTCCACGACAAATTTGAGAGGTATATAACTCAGGACATGAGCTCACAGATAACAACAAATAACTTTTATCTCAATAACAATAACTTTTATTTCTCTCAAAACAACCATTATCTCAAAAACGGTGACACTTTTACTAAAGTCATTTTTTGTTACCTGAGAGGTCAGGCCCTAAGCTATATACTCCTCAAGTTTGTCGTGGTACTTACGGGACACCCTGTATATGAGGAAATAGCAAACAATGAAGTCCACGTTATGGTAAGTGGCAATTGCCACCCATGGACACTTGTATCCATAGCAAGATTAGAATCTCACCTAAATTTGGTCACAGTTGCTACCCTGAGAACTAAGTAAGTAGGACGCGTCCGATAAGTACGTCTCCCTAAACAAACGCTTTCACACAAGCCTTGCTATATCACATCTCAAAACATTAAATGATTATGTGGCTTAAGTGTGAAGTTGGGATCAAAAAACAAAGTTAAATCCTTGGTCGGGAAAAAACGATATTACTTTCCGAACACCCTATTCGAATACAGTAGCGGTAAACGCCGTTGTTATTAGGTAAAAATAGGTGGGGCGGTGTTTCCGGAGTTAAACCACAGCAGATTCTACCATATTTTTACATAGATTGTTGATTTTAATGACACAATTTAAGTGAAATAATCCTTTTGTTTATATGATTTAGGCATAACCCCATATAACTTTTACATCGTTTTATGATAATAAGAAAGTCTAACGGGAAATAATATAAAAATAAGAAGCATATTGTTTGGAGAATAAAATGTCATAGAATGGATTATAATAGAAGATATAGAGCTGCTATTGAATCTTTTGTTACACAAAAATTGTCCTATAGGAATAATTGGTCAATGGTGGTAGAACCCTTTGTAGTTTGACTCCGGTGGCACCACCGTCACACTTATTTCTACCTTGTAATAGCAGTGTTAAGCGCTGTTGTGTTCTGGTTTGAAGGGCGTGGTAAGGGAGATGAACTTAACGAGGCATTCCAACTTCGTCCTCAGGGGTAGCAACGCATGTGGTCGACCTCAGGTGGGATTCTAGTCTTATCTAGGGTGGATCACAAATGTCCGTGGGCGGCAGTTGCCACTTACCATCAGGTGGACTGCATGCTCGTTTGCTACTCAATCAGAAAAAAAAGAAAAAAGAGCCAGATTATATAAATGCTATTAAAAGCGATTAAGATTTCGCTTTAGTACGAAATTTTGACGTAAAAGAAGCAAATATGAAATTGAGGTATGTACTCATAAGTGTTTCAGCCCTATTCAAGGATAAACGAGTTCTTTGAAACTGTATTTAGTCTTTATTTTGGAAACTAATGTAGATATTTTTTATAAAGACTAGATACAGACGAAGGAATTGAATAGACTGCAAATGTATGTTTTATGGTGCTTTTTATTATGTAGAAGTAGCAAACGAGCATATACTCTATTTCATGGTAAACCTAGTGCTGCCTATGAACTTTGTAAACAATTGCAGACATGATTAGAATCCTACATGAGATCTACTAAAGATGCGTTGTTACCTCTGAGGACTTTAGTGTGTCTCTGTTAACACTGCTGTTGCTAGGCAATATGTGATAAGGATTTAGGTTAGAAGATGAAACATCGATATCTAATATCGATATCTTTAAAAGTGAAATATCGATGTTTAAGAACGATACATTGATGGACGTTTTTAAAATGTTTCCACGGTTGACGTACGGCCATGATATAGTTAGAATAAGCGTCTGCCTATATATGCTTACGTGGTATTAGGTATACAAAATCACATTTCAATTTAGTTATAAGAATTAAAATATCTGTTTTTGGAGAAAATGCACGAACGCGAACGACACACCAGCACACGACCACGATGCCAAACATACAACAACGTATTCTCTTGCTCGCTTCAAGCGTAAGAGTGAGATAAAAAATTAAAAAATCGAAGGCATGTAAGTGACTTAAGAGTATAGACGCTTACAAAGAGATGGCGGTGCAATAGAACATCGTTTATAATTAACGATGTATCGATGCTTTCTTATTATTTAATATTGATGTTAAAACATCGATTTTTATACACGATACCTCGATGTTTTAAAACATCGATGTATCGTTTTCATCCCTATGCTCAACTCGCGGCCCGCTTACAACATATATTTGTATATACATTGCAAGTTAAATAAAAGCTTGTGTAAATTAGGAGTCTATTTTATTATTACATTTTTGAATAGAAATGAATAAGCGTTTTTTATTTCTAAAGTACATTGTACAATATAATTGGTTTCGTTGAATATACGTTTTAATATACCGTATATTTAATAAATCTAGCTACCAAATATGAGTAAGTAAATTATATTTTCCTTAATAATATTCTATCTTCGTACACCGCTGTGTGGGTTTCAGGTTCGAACCTCGTTTAGATAAATTTAATTGTCAGATACTCGTATCTAACAACTAAATTTCGTAAAATGTACTGATATCCCATAATACCCGGATTCACTCACCTAGAAGCGTCAGATATTGGCATTGTGACGAAATTGCTTCATTTTCTTAATTCCCAGTCGTTTAACTAAATGCCCGACTTTGTCGAGTGCCCGCGACGTGGTCTCAAAGAAATTACTCAGCGTTTACAAACTTTATCTTTTCAATTAAACAATTAAATACACGCAACGGGATTCCTTTCGGAAAACTGAATTTGGGAGATGAGCGGAAAATTATATTTTTTAAGCGGAAAATAAAAGTTTTCCGTTACGTTGATTTCACTTCGTGTTTAACTTCGCAACATGAATTTGAGAGAAATTGGTTTACTTTGACAAACTATGTTTTGTTAGTGGTTTTGCTCGCGTAATTAATAAGTTTTGTTCTACAGCTGATGAGTGGTAACTGCCGCCCCTACCCTCTAGTAAGTATCCCTTACCATACCCTACAAAGCGGAAAACAGCAGCGCTTAACACTGCTGTTATTAGGCTGAAATAGGTGTAACGGAGGTACCGCCGGAGTCGAACCAGAAAGGGTTCTTCACTATTTAATTTGTTTGTGGTGTAGTTTTGTAATAATTCATTGAGCATATTGGATTTTTGACCACTCTAAAACGATTGTTTTTACTGAAAATGTTGTTTAAATCTCTAAATAAATATCTTATTAATTACGCTAAAGTAGTATAACTTGTTACATGTGTACGTACACGCTTTTTTTTAAATAAACAATTTTTAATCAGAATATTTATGTACACTACAATGATAGGGTGTTTTATACTGTGAAAACAGTATAGTTTACATTACTTCAGTTAATAATGTAATGCAAATGTGTTCAAATATCTATGTATCTTTCGCTCACAAAATAAATTATCAGGAGCTAATTAAAATGCGGCCATTTTGGATTGCGATATTTATTGAAATAAGTTATACATAGCCCAATTTTATGAACCGCGTGAATACATATTCACGCGGTTCGTCTATTCATAAAAACATTGATCGTTTGCTTGGTACTCTTTATTAATGTCTTTAAATATATTCACTGTGGTAACCCTGCTGCAGGTAACAGCAGTGATAGCCTAGTGGTTGAATCACGGCCTCTTAATCGAGAGGTCCGAGGTTCGAAACCCAGGCACGCACCTCTGATTTTTCGAAGTTATGTGCGTATTATAAATTAATTATCACTTGCTATAACGGTGAAGGAAAACATTGTAAGGAAACCTACACACTTGAGTTCTTTGAAAAAAGAAAGTTCTCAAAAAGTGTGTGAAGTCTACAAATTCGCACTTTGCCAGCGCGGTGGACTATGGCCTAATCCCTCTCATTCTGAGAGGAGACCCGTGTCCAGCAGTGGGACAATAATGGGTTGGCGATGAAACAATAGAATGAAAAAATTATTGAATATTTTTTAACATAAGGGTAATAAAACAGCAATACGTAATAGAAAGGTATTTAATACATCTCCAAACACAATGAAAAACATTGTATACTGTAACAAGATGAATAAATACAAGAAACTTAAAGACTTAGTACAATAATTACCTAAGTTACAAAACACTTAAAAATCGACACCTTTATAGACATTATACAAATGTAAAACAATGTTTATATCAAAGGAAAAACAAACTAAAACTATGATTTTTTACAATAGAGAAGTGGCAAACGAGCATGCCGTCCACCTGGTGGTAAGTGGCAACGACTCATGGACATCTGTAATCAACCCCAAATAGGATTGTCCTAAAGTCCACTAAAGATGCAATGCTACCTCTGAGGCCCAGGTTGAAGTCTCGGATAAGTATGTCTCTTACCCTTTAAACCGGAACACATCAACGCTAAACACTGCTGTATTAGGCAGAAATAGGTGTGACAGTGGTGCCTCGAGACTCGAACCACAAACGGTTCTCCTACTATTCCAGTCACGAATACAATTAACATAATGGTGACGGGTCTAGCTCAAAAACATCTTACAAAAAGTGCTACAAACAAGAAAAAGTACTACAATGGCGTATCAGTTGCCATTTGCACATATTGGAATTTCAAATTGTCTGAAGTAACTCCAGCTCCACTTGTTTCTTTAACATAAGATAACTTATTATATAATTTTATTTATTTACAATTTTTTGTTTATTCAAAAGATGTGTGTTATGGAGTTTCTTTCGCCGCTTCTTCTCCATAACAAAACACCTTGTGAAGTGGTGGTAAATTCTTGACGTTCAAAAAGAATTCTGTAAAGAATCTACTTTGAATAAAATATTTTGATTTTGAAAATTTCAAAACTTCAAAACTCATACGATAGTATGATCACTGCGATATGGAAAAAACTATATACTTGTAATAAGTTCTATATCTTCAATTTGAATTCAAAATGAAAATGTTTAATATATAAAGGAATCGAGTATTCAACAGTGAGTTTTTATTTTAATAAAACCTAACCGTAAACTTAATGTCACTTTTGCGCGGGAGTTTGCTTTGGCCGCCATCTTGAAAATAGTGTGTGCAATCATAGATAAATGATCTCAAAAAGTCTATGTATGTAACATTCTTGTTACCTAACATAATGTTCTCCTAATTTTTGTACATATTTTTAATTTTAGTCCTAGACCCGACCTCCATTCTTATTCAATTAATGATGTATACACTTTATACACTAATTAAGTACTTTATCGTTAAATATATTACTTTATAGTCACTTTACAATTACTAACAAATATATCAATCAACACAGAAAAAAATAGAAAAGATATTTTATCTTTATATTTCTGTACCTCTGAGTTTTTGCATGATTAAAATCACAAAAACCATTCTACCACACTTCTACACAAATGCATTACACCCTATGATATTTTTCTGCAGAATAATAACTTTAATCAAGTCTATTAAAAAGTTGTTCAAAGTTGGATGCCGCGCATTTTAATCTGTCCTGTAAATATTCTGTTTTGGCGCGTAATATCGTATACCTCTGAAGATATATATGTGAATGTCAATTTATACAATAATGTATTAAAATATGAGATTCTAATGAATTCACACAAGAATTAATAAAAAAAAATGTAATCAAAATATCGCCAATAATAAACAAAAAACAATCGGTAGAACAAAAAAAGAAAGGTTATAGAGACTAGCTGCATCGCGTGGCTTCACCCGCGTAAAAAGAATGTTACAGATAACTGAAATAATTATGCATTTTATGGGTTTTAGTTTCTTTACGCGAAACTAAATTGTTTTATTTTTAAACAAGTTACTCCTTATAACATCAGCTAGCCAACGAGTCCCATCAAAATTCTGCCGTTTCGAAGATTAGCCAAAACAAACAGATATACAAAAAATTTATAATAGTTTTTGTTATAGGCACCGTAGCTACTTTCATATTTAATAATATATATACAAAGAAACACTTCAATTTTATTTATTTGTATTGATAAGTAACCTAATGAAACAAAAAGAATGTTATAAATTATAATCAATCTGAATATTCATTTAACTCAAGTTAATGGACTCTATGCTTGAATTATAAAGTAAAAAAAAACTAGAATCACATTTAAAGTCAAATATCAACAAATTCAGTAGAAAAAAAATGTACTGTAGTTAGTAAAACAAAAATAAAGTAAAACATTTTAGTAAAGGAACTTTGATACAGAGTTGAGCAATTATGACATAAGTACAAATAAATTTCGAAAACCAGTAGGGAATAATTTTATCAAATTAATTATTTTATTTTCTTACAATTAATTTAAAAACAGGTCTGCTGTTATGATGGGTCTTGTTTGTCTCTAATTATGCACCTAAATAATTAAACTATAAAAGCCAATTACTACACTCCAAAAAAAAACAAAATGGTTTTAAATATCACTGCTCATATAAATGCTTTCAACACGGCGCTCACACTAGGATTCCTGTATCGTGGGTGCTGTGGAAACACCCAAAGACGAATACACAAACACCCAGACCAAGAACAGAAATTTAAATTTATCTTTTTAATTCCAAAAAATGTCTATAGTTTAGTTAAAACCAAAAGAAAAATATTATTTGAAGCCACAGCAGAAACAATTAATATATGGCTTCTTTGCTTCAATAGCGTGTTATCTTTAAAAACACAATTTTATAATAGAGCATTTTTTAAATTTAAAAAACATATTTTACTTAATTGTGTATCTTATGATTTGAGATAGCTAAGGTGTTGAAGTTTGTACGTAATCTACAATAAAGGTAAAAGAATACACAATTAAGTCAAATAATTTTTTGAATTTTTTAAAATGCTCTACTGTTAAATTGTGTTTTTTAAAATAACACGTTATTGAAGCAAAGAAGCAATATGAATATTTTATAGTGTACTATATGGTTACAACTTTCTATATCAAGGTATAGCTCAAAGTATAGCTAAACTTTAATTTTTTAATAAAATATGAAGCAATATGAAGCTTCGTAAAAGCAATATGGAGTTGTAATTAACTTGATTGCAATTTTACATATATGAGTATGAATATCACATAATTTTTCTGCTTTCTGTAATGAAGCTAGGGAAATGACATTTCCATTTTGCAATTAGATGCAATAACTTCAATAGACGACGTGCTAATTAGTGCTACAAATGCAATATCATATTGCATTTGTAGCACATTTTACTAGCGAATTTCCAGATAGAAATCCGTTTTATCCCTCCCATTGTTGTACAATTGATATTTGGCAAATATAAGATATATTTAACATTACAATATTGTTTTAAATCAATGTTTTTTTTAAATTAACAATATCTATTATGTTTTAAGGTTAGATATATATTTTGCAATCATTGCATGAATATCGAATGTATTTAACGAAGATTTTACAACTATTTTTATCAACAACTTGAACATTTCCATCGGATAACTAGAATCAAACATTAAATTTGTAGTTTATTAAAATCTTCACAGTACCAACAAAAATACTGAACTGATAAGTTTCATCAACACATAAAACCAGAAGCGTCTTCAAGAAATATAATTTATATTACTACGGTAACGATACATGTGTGGGGCAGTGACTTTGTTCATTACTACTAAAGAGTATTGTAAAGTCAAGTTCTTCAATAGTTCTCTATTTACAGAACTAACGGACATCATATTGACTGAAACCAAATTTGAGTATGGAATCCTTAATCATCATCTACCCTTTGCTTCTTGCTTGTGTTTGACGGCGTCTGCGGCGGCGAACAGCCAGTGTCCCGTCTCTTTCCAGAATGCCTTGCACAGGTAGACCCTGATCTGCGGTGAGAATGATTCGATTCTCGGGTCGGTGAGAACTGTTTTAACATTTCCACATCATTGAATATAACTTGAGCGCCTCCACCACAAGTAGGTACCACGTCCCCTTTGTACAATTTAGTCTCCAACTCCCCATCAGTGTCCTGTTCCTGGGAAATCAGGCAGTACTTCGAAGTCTTAGTATTGGCGATGTCTTTCACATTTGTTAGTTTGTTCACGAATTTGCTGTTAGCCATCGAAGGTTTCATTACTGTGCCCATAGGAACCATTTTATTCGGTGCGTGTTCCACCCATCCACGGCCGTCCGCTGATAATGAGCGGCGATGCCTTGGATTTGCGATGGCAACTCCTCGCCGTGATGATGCTGGGGTATCCTTGCTTTCTCTGGTCTGTGGGACTGAGCTAAAGGGTGTTAAAAGGTGCGCGGGTAACGCTCTAGGTGTGGACCCAGGCGTAAAGTCTCTTACGCTAGTTTGAGCACCCATGTCGCCCGTTTGCCGTGATATTACGTCTTTATTATCCCCTCTGTCCAAAGCTTCAGCGATAATCCTCAATCGATTTTCCTTTTCCTCAATCGCATTTCTCAGTCGCTCTTTTTCCGAATTGATTTCCTTTGCCTTCTCGTGCTCAGCGGCGATTTTGTGATGGTACCGTCGTTCTAGAATCTTCTTCTGTTTCTCCTTGTCCAGTTTGTTTTGGCTTAAGAGCAACTCCTTCTCTTGTAGCTCCCGTTTAATCGCCGACGTATACTCCGTCATCTCTGTAAGTTTTCTCTGGTGCGTAAGGGAGGCGGTTTCAGTGGCTGTGAGACGTTCTTCTAACGCCTTAACCCTGCGTTCTGCGGCCGCTAACTGCCCACGTAATGAAGCATTTTCGCTTCTTACTTCCAAGGAGTCTTTCTCTAGTTCCAATAAAGCTGACCTTAGTCTTTCATCCTTGATTGCTTTGCTTCTTTTCAAGGTCTCTCGACGACTAATTCTCATCTCTAAATGCGCCATCAATTCCTTAATAATATGTGACGCTTGAGAGCTATTCAGCTCCAAGCTCGGGAAGTCCGGACCAAGGCTGTAGACTAAACCAAGATCCAGTTCCAGATCCTTAGCTTCAGGACGGACTAAATTGTCTCTAGCGGTTGTGAATAGCCTATTAGCTTTACGTCTGCCGGAGACGAGACCTATTGTTGCTGCCACATCAGTTATTTGTGGCTTGGCTACTTCTACCTCTGCTGCCATTTCAGCGAACCTCATTACTTGTAGGGTCTCATCGTAGTCTTCTGCCCTTGGATTAGCACAAACAATCATCCTCACTTGACCTTCGCCTTCAAAGAAATTTTTGAACAAATGAGTTATTTTCGACTCTCTGTACGGTACCATATTATTTGTGCCATTAATCTGGTTCTCTCTCAATGCTTCCATGCAGGTCCGTAGGGTCATTAATGACTTATTAATATTACCAGCTTCTCGTAAACGCTGGCCTGTGTTTTTCGTTCTGTTCGTCCGTTCACTCCCAGCTAAGTCAACAAGACTCAGTTGACTGATGGATAGGAACTTCTTGTTTTGGATCACGGCTTCTCCCATCTCATCGACCGGTGCCTGCACCAGCCGAATGGTGAAAACTGAGTGGCTTCTACTCGACTCTGCGTTGAGAGTGGTGTGAGCCATCCGTTTGCGCTTCAAGCCTAAATAGAAAGCGTCGAACGCTTCCTCGGCAGATTTAATCTCTATCTCGGTAACACCGTGCACATACATGTTATGTGCTGCGTCTTCTCTTATGATTTTTACTGGTAAGTTCTTGCTTAACGGTGGTCCGTCTTCTAGCAAGTCAAATACACTGTTATTGTAAATCTCTACATATGTCACAAAGACAGCGTACTGATTATCCTCATTGAGTCCCTCGATTTTACTAAGATCAGAGTCAGACATTGCTAAATCGGGATTCGAGTTATTTTTCCTTCCAGTTTTAAATTTGTGCAGTTCCTGTTGCCTCTCCAACATGGCTTCCGCCTCAGTTTGAACGTCGAACATGTTCATTCTGTCCGGTTTGAAAATGTATTTATGTGCTTGGACTTCGTTTATCGTTTTGAAAATTACGTTCAAACAGCGCGGGAGGATACCGCAGTTTTGCTGCTCACCGGTCATAGTGAAGGTTTTCCCGCTACCAGTGACGCCATAAGTGAATAATAAACCATTCTTACCCTTAATCAGCCCTTCTACGAGCGGCAAAGCAACTTTATCGAACACTTCTTGTTGGTTCGCTTCGGGCGGGAACACTTCTTTAAAAGTATATTTCATGGTTTTGGCGCCATCGTTTCTATAGCTGATCGCGGTGGCTGGCGGCGACATTAGTATCGTTGTGGGTGATATTATCTTCACGCAGGCATCGGAATCTCGTTGCATTGGTCGTAAACGACAATATACATGAACCGGGTCTTTTTCGGTTACCAAGTTTTGTTTACTCCGCGCCGGAGTACGCATCTCGTTCAATCTTGGTTTAGATTTCGCGGATTTCATTTTGTTAGTTACACTCATTCACTTTACAACAACTTTTCACTTAAATTGTTTTTCAACGGCTCGACAAATCAAAGCAACGGTCGTTCGTGTCAACGGGAAATAGACATACAATTTAATTATACTAAGCGGTTACGAATACATATCTACTATCTCGCTCTTACTTAACCGGCTTGTATGATGCTTTTTCATTTGTCACGGCAATGTTTGACGACTGCGTGACTTTTTCAATTCATCGGGTTATGATTAGTGAGAACTTGGGGAAACGCGCTGACATTGAACTTCAAAAATGTATTGCCAGTATTATATTTAAAATCTCCCTGCGCGAATACTTACTACAACAAATAAATAAATAAATAAGTTTTAAATAAATTATCATAGCTTTTATTCTATAAGTAATTTCATATAAATGATCAAAATCGCAGTAAATTTAGGCTATTCTAACCACAGTCGATCGCATTTGTTAATATATTTTTTGTGTAAGCATAGCCCTACACATTTCAAGTTATTTTATTTTCTTCAAAGTAAACTGAAGACTAAAATGAATTAAGTCAATATTTATTGTACAAAAATCCGCCAATAAATGATAATAAAAGTATAAAACTTTGCATAAAATAAAATAGTATTACGCAGATAATTTATAAAATAACATTTCACTACTATATAATTATAACATGTAGAACTTTTGTATTGGTTTGAATAAAATGCGAAAGTATAAACAATAACAAAAAATGTTAATAGGATTCGCTGAGTTAATTTTGATAGAAATTCAAACTGTGTAATTGGACACGATAGCTTACATGATTTTCGGTAACACTTATAATACTTGCAACTTTAAAAATAACGTTTCGTTTGCACCCACTTGACACTTTATTAAAAGTAAATTTATTGAAAATGTAACCATACAATATTGTTATTTTACTGTCAATGTCAAAAATCATTAATTGACTTAGATAAAATCCTGAATTCAGCGAATGGTTTTACTAACTTTAAACTTAACTTTCTGAAATATAAAAATGTTATTTTCCAGGGTGAAAAATACGACGGTCGGCGCGCAGATGTGTGGTCCTGCGGCGTTATTTTATACGCTTTATTGGTTGGCGCGCTGCCTTTTGACGACGACAATTTACGACAGTTGCTGGAAAAGGTAAACAAAGTAAAAATATTTTATGTTTATGTTAACACGACCTGGTACATCCGTCACTTTACCGGATATAGATAGTTCCAAATTCAAATCCTAGTCAGGCGAAGTTATTTTGACATAGATGAACAAATAAAACGATTATTCGTGAACTGAAATCCAACAACTTATTTAATAAAAAATACAAAAAAAAATAATAAAATAATATTAAATAAACAGTAAACAATAAATTAAAGTCATGAAGACTATATTTTACAATTCTAATTGTGACGACTTCTCGCAACTCGTCAAAAGATGGCGCCACTGCATTCTGAATCACGCTATCGAAGTTTTCTCAATATCTTGTGAACATATAAGCTCCCAACTGAGACTGTTAGAGCACGGCCGCTCCTCGGGCATGATCACCTAGCCCGACAGGAGATCTCTCTTTGCAAAATAATTAAAAACTCATTGTACAGTTGTAATTTGGGAAGTAATATCAAAGAGGAAACAATGACATGGAAATGGTAGATTATCTTCTATTAAATTATG
>DWRA01002815.1:0-13203 GCA_018250295.1 Spathilepia clonius
ACAATGATATTGTTGTTCAAACCACATCTAAAATAACGACCTACTTACTACATATAATTATATTTTTATTACTAAAAATAATTTGGTAAAATCACAAAAACAACTCTTAAATGATAATACAGATAAAGCTACGGTCAATTTTAGCATCAACAGTTTAGTAATGTTTTATTTCGGAAATGTTCGTAATAACACAGGAGTAAATTAAAAAACCCAACTTCCAGGTTCTAAATTACGCCGAACGCACACTGTAAAAAAAGTTTATTTACCCGAATTTCCCTCAGAGTAAAACCTCTGCCGGCCCGAACCTTCGTGTGATAACGAACGGTAGGACAGCGCACTACTGGACGTAGTGGACCGGCAGCAGGGCGAGGCGCAATAGATTTAGCCTTCTTGATTCTGTTTTGCTTTCTGCGGTGTCTTCTGGCAGGCTGGTTAAACCACGTCTTTACAAACCTTTGCCAATCCTTATGGAAGTGGCCATTCGGAATCATATTATTTCCCTTCCCCATGTTTGCGGTAACCTTACTGTACCTAAAAATATGCAACAAAAATATTACACTTATATTTATCCTGATTAAACACTGCACATAATTCACTTAATAATTCATGAAAACATCAAAAGATATCTATGAAATTTATAGATATTCACAAAAACACTAACCACGACAGAAAAGAAAATTTTGAAAGGACTAGTGAAGTGCTTACGTTAGTTATGTCAAAGTAAAAAGTCAAATTCTGAAGCGTCAGGCGCATGTGTCGATACATCGATATTTGCAATTGGTGACTCCAAAAATAAAACATCCAGGCATCGACGTCGTTTAGACGATGTTTACGGTAAGCTTTAATAGAACAAAAAAATGCATTTGTACTCTAATACTAATATAATAAGAATACCTGTGCAGCAGCTGTGCTTCCATATCGCCGAATTTGATTTTACTATTATCGATTTTACTGGCCCGTTGTTAAATATTTGGATTTCATATGCTTATTATTACAGCCATTGATTTACGATTGATATTTAATAGTAAACAAAGATTTCAAAAACTTTATAAAAACTACTTTAGAAATTAAACTTGTTGAAACTATTTTAGAATCGAAATAATTCTAACATCTATAAACAAAAGAGGCGACAATATTATCTAAATCGATACATAGCTGAATAAATAGTTTTGATACCTGTATCGATACTACTGATGTACAAATTGTATGATAATATTAATTGGAATTTTGGAATGATGCTACAAATAGTTCTATTTGTTATTGTTGATTGTATCACCAACTTGCATCTATAGTTCTATAGATGCAAGTTGGTGATACAATCGCCATAATGTTTATATAGAATATCTGAAACATTAATATACCTTTTTATTACTACATTGTGTATACAAAACAATGATATCTGTAAAATATATAATAGATAATATCATTTCACAGACATTATTACATTACATTGACAATTATTAACCCCTGTTCCTAGGTGTTATCGATTATTCGTAAAATATCCTCAACGAGTAGAATAAATATACGGAAAATATAATACAGTTATAACATAGATAAATTCAGATAGTATCAAAGTAAAATGGTGCAAGCTATGCATGCCGCCTCAAAAAAAACATAATCACTAGCGTTTTAGGCTGCCTACCATTAAACACACTTAATTATGTTCCTGCGGTGTTTTGTTCATGAAACTGCGCCCACATGGCACAGAATACATTACAGAAATCTGCCTAATGCTTATTACCTTACATTAAAACTTAATGAGTATCGCCTTCCAAGTAAATAGTTTTTACTCCTCCCTAATAATGTTTATTGGAATTAATTGGCGGTAATTGTATTTACTTAAAAAAACATTATTGTTTGTATAAAATTACCAAAAAATAAGTAAACAGGTATTTAAACATAGTTATAAGTTCACACAAATAAAATAAAACAAGAGGAAGTATTGACTTACATTTATTACATCATCTCATAAATAATCAAGATTTAAAACTGTGCCAAATTTGTATGAAGATACACAACAGATTTTAAAACCAAATTTAGATAAGATGCGACCGTTGCATTTGACATCAAAAATATAGGCTCCACAAACATTTATTTTTTTGGTATTTCATATTTACTACAGCAGACTTACAGCAGTAATCAATTTGAAAATACATATTTATAAATAAATTACTGTCAAGTTCAGATTAATTCAGAACTTCTTGTTAACAAAAATGTGGTGGTTTATTACACTTTAATATTTATGGTTTCTTTAGATTCTATAAACAAATTGATAAGATACTTTTTACTAGGACTATATATTGTTTTAATAAAAATATTACATAAGATTAAAACAATGATAGGCAATTTGATAGTTTTACAATGAGCTAACTCTATTGCAGAACTAAACCTATCTTGTTGGGAGTTATACTGGGACATCGCCAGTTGTATAAATAGTACTGGAGATTTCCATCACCAATGCCAAATTTCAAAGGTTCCAAAAACTCTTTGTTATCCATCAAATCTAATGCATTAAAAACATCAAATCCTGCATTTCTTGCAGATATCAGTGCATCAAGCATCAAGTCAGTCCAAGGAGTTTTCGTAGATACATTGTAAAATGAGTAAGCAGCTTTCAGTGTCTTATGCACTGGATGGTAAACCACTGTGGATGGAAGAGTGTAATAACTGACAAAGTCAGTTATACTGCCATCAGATGCTTCTACTACAAAGCTATCAATTATCCCTACTTGAGGGATAAACCAATGCTTGAAATCTTCCTCAGAAAATATGGGAGCCAGATCAAACTTCTTTAAATACTCATTGAGTAGCTTAACAACTTTTTCAGAATCTTGAGGTTCCATCTTACGGAACCCTGGAGTCCGCGGTGTATCAGGTAGTTTAAATAATTTGAGAGTTCTTTGCATTGTCATGTTCCTAGACAAATGGCTAAATTTAATGTCAATTAGTTTCTTAGGATTCAGTGATCGATGCCAATATCTACATGTTGCAATGGGTTTTGGCAATACAATGCCAGCAGTATATACACCCTGAAATATACCAGTTAAATTAACTCGCCGAGTTATTTCTCTAATCAAGACAGGTGCTACTCTTTTAGCACGCAGCTTTTTATGAACACACAAAAAGTTTATTTCTACAACAGTTTGTGTGTGATCATATATTCTTAAATCTGCTGGAATGGCTGATATGAATCCCACTAGCCTACCAGATTTAACTACACGCACTCCACAATGCCAATCCATTTTCCATCCAGGAGGCTGCAGGGCCCACTTAAGGAAATCAGTTTGGTAATCAAAACGAAACATACAATCATCATCTTCCACATAATTTTCATTCAGCAGTGTATAGAGTTCCTTCAAAACTAAAGGTTCATTTAGATTTAGGGTATCCCATTGAAACCCGTCTGGTAAAGTATACGGCTCTGAACGAATTTCTTCCGGGGACTTTGGTGGTTCAATCGGTTCATTCGACACTATCTTCTCATCCATTGTTGGTACAGGCTGAGTAGACCAGAACTGATATGATTTATGCAAAGCTTCCTCAGTAGTCTTAGCAGGTTTCTGTTGCAAGTTAAGCACTTCCATGGCCATTTTTAAGTCTTTCAACGAAAGATTTTGAGGTATATCACCGGTCGGAATAGTCACAATGTCCGTTTTTAGGTCTGACCCCGACCCCCCAATGTCTCCATCACCACCACTCCTTTTTTTCTTGTTTTTATTTTTCTTTTTCTGTTTATCTTCGTGTGTATTTTGATATTCACCAACTTGATTTGCCTTATTAATTTTATTATCTTCCATTTTGTAATGGAAATAAGTGTAAATGCGGTTATGTATAGTTGACAGAAATAAAATAATTTGTGGATCCGATAAATAGGTATTAGCTATTAGGGAGGGGTATACACTACTGGTAAGGCAATGAGAAATGACGAAATATTTCGATTGTTTCGATTATTCCATCACCTTGGTTCTAATCAACTATGATTTCTTATACAGAATATAGTACAATTTATTACTGCGTGATGACGTTCTATAATCGACTTTGGCAAAGTTGTATTTAGTGTAAACTGTCGATTGCTAGAACAGTTTTAACAATCCATTTGTAAGTGGACTGACAATCGATAGCATCAATCAAGAGAGTGAAGATATGGAATACAACTGAACCTACTGTGTATTTTTTTTATTACTAAAGTAAAATCCTTTTTAATTTGTTTTTTGTTAAGCCCTACTACATACTAATGTAAAAGATGTAATATAGGGCAGTCACTTGCAGGGTACTAAGACAGGGGGATGAAACGCCCCGGGCGGCCATTTTTAAGGACATACTTTATAAGCACGCTATTAACCGATGCTTAATGTGCAAATCGATTTCAGAAATAACAAATAATTAATTAACAATTATAGTAAAAATAAAAAGCATACTTCTTCAAGAGTTTATTAATTCATAAAATTATTATTTCCTGGGAGAAACTCTCTTATTATATGTATTTTTTTGTGTTACGCATTATTCTAAAAATGATTGTTGGATGAGTACATACTTATGAAGTCTATTCATAAGTATGTACTCATCCAACAATCGTGATCATCATCATATCATCATCACAATCAAAGATCGTGTTAAACAAATTTTAAGTCGTGAGCAAGCAAACTATGTATATATTATATTATAGTATGTTACAATAGTATGTTTTAAAAAATCGTACTTTTCACTGTATATATTCATAAATTCAAATTTGTCCCAGAGGGTGTCTGGGACCAAAAATCAGATTACATAATCAGGAAAAAATTAGTGTGTGTATTTGAGAGGGTAATACTTCTTTGCTTATTTACCCATCATAAAAAACAATCACTTGAAAAGTGATGGAAAAAATAGGTTTTTACTGTTAATTTATTATTTATTTATACTTATCGATTTTTCATAATGCATCAAAAGAAGTATATTTACTTGAAAAACATATCTAAACTATTACCTGAGTCACCGAACTCTCGATGGATTTATTCTCGATTTAAGTCTATTGCGAATAATTCTTCTTTGGTACTTTCGATTCTGTTGAATCTAAAAACTATCACCGAAAAAATTTATGCGATGTGATAAAAACAAGACAATGTAGAGTAGATAGACATGAAGTGTAAAATTTGAAATAACTATGATTCTATCAATTATTGCCTGTTTATCAATCAATCTATTAGCTGATGATAGGTGCATATTTCTAAAAAATACATAATATACTATATATAAACATAGAATGTATCGTATTTCTAAAATCGACCTCACTCATCTGTTTGCCGAATTAAAAAATAAAGTAATGACTAATTAATGTAATAAATGTTATTTCAAGATTCTTAACAATCATTTAACTAAAATGATTGTAACACATGTAATAATTTTTTGATGTATATTTAAAGGGGGTGGATAGTTGGTAGATAGATACCTTCGTGGACTTTGGAGGCACCAGTCACATTAACAGATTTCTACTAATAGCAGTGCTGCTGTTGTTTTGGTTTGAAGGGTTTGGTAAAAAATACATATATATTTAATTGTGGTTTTGCAACTTTGTCGTCGGGGGTACTGAAGCAACGATTCTGTGGCCGACAGTAATTTATTAGAGATAGATTTCAGACGTCCACGATCGGTTATATAAAATATCATAGACTGCTAGAAGCACAGAAACTATTAATTAGGCACATATATAAATAATTAATGACACTTATTTAATTATTGCAAACAAACTTTAGTGTAGTTTCGTATGTAATAAGTTAAAGAGCCCAAGACCACATTTGTATAAAGAAATCTAAAAAGGCTGTAATAATTTTAATATCTAGTTTATTAATATAGTTTGCCTCAATGAAAAACGTAAATCAAATTGGAGCATATAAATTTATAAGTACCTCGTAATAAATAATATAATGCGAACATAAATATTTGTAACAACCGGCAAGCGAAACTAAAATGTGGCTATTGTAGTCTTAAATCTTTATCCTTGTTTTGAATTATATATCAAGATGCGGGAATAGGGTTTCTGAGAAAATAAAACAACATTTTATTCTGAATATTTGAAAGAATATAATGTAATGTAACAATTTATTACAAATTATAATCAGCTACATTGGCGACCAAGTTTTCAGTTCATGGTAGACACATATCCAATGTAAAACTGATAGCAAGAAAAAAGAATGAAAGAAATTGTAAAAACAAAAGCCAACTCCATATCGTGAGAAATTAAAAAGGAATCTAAGATGGAACTTAAAATTCTTGTCACTAAGAAAATAAGACGACACAGATATCATTTATAGAAATGTTCAAGTTGCGTTGTTTTTGTTAGTAGATGTGCACTTCCAATATGTAATAAAAGGTATATAACTATATAAGTAATTTGGAACAGTGCCATCCACCTTTTTTTTAAAAGTAGTTTTTTCAATTTTTATTTTTTATATATATATATATTTTTATGACCGGGACTGTTAGCAACAGTAAATATAAGATGTTCAAGCAATAAAGTAAAAAATACAGCAAAATAAAATGTATTACATTTAGTGTCAATACAACTTAATCTTTTTTAGTAGCCTGCTGTTTAGCTTGATGCGCTTGCAACACAGCAACAGCCTCATCTACCTTGGCTTTAAGAGATTCTCCATGTTCTAACATATGGAGTAGCTCTGAGTTATCAATCTCCAAAAGCATTCCGGTAATTTTGCCAGCCAAATCAGGATGCATTCGTTGAATCAGAGGGAACAGACGTTCACCTAACATTTGCTTTTGCTCTTGAAGTGGGGCTGCAGCTAACATGGTTGCAGTCAAAGGTTCCTGTCCTTGAATGTGCACAGCCGGTTGAGGAGCTGGGGGGTTGCGCATATTAGCAGTGTACTTATAACCAGCTGGTCGGCCACTAGTAACAAGAGGTGCGCGAATAGACGCAGCAGCAGCCACTCCTTGTTGTCCAGTTATAGGTCTAGCACCCAAAGATGTACGAAGGGCTCCTTGAGCGGGGCCTCTTGGAGTCGGACGGAACGGCGCTTGCATGTTGGGATAGCCGGAGGCTGCAGCTTGAGTGCTGGGCCTGACTGGTGGTTGAGCTGCCCAGCGTGGCGAAGGTCTCATTTGGGTCATCTGCGCAGGACCATAGAAACGCTGCGCAGGAGGAATTGTAGGAACAAAGTAACCACCAGCATTACCTGGTTGGAATATTTGACCCATCTGTTGCATACGCATACTTGCCATTCGCTGCATATATTGTGATGTCAAGTGAGCTTTACGATCTTCTTTGCGTTGCGCCAATGCTACGTACAGCGGTTTAGTTCCAACAATACGTCCATTCATTTCAGTGACGGCCTTAGTGGCTTCTTCAGGAGATGAGAAACATACAAACCCAAAGCCTTTGCTGCGACCATCCTCTAGCATTACCTGTTAATAGCAGATTACGTATTAAGTATTAAATTTGACAACAATATATTACTTAGGAATTTACATACCAAAGAATATGAAGTAATTATATCGCAGAATCTAATACACTTTGATCAACAATTATTATATTAATAGTTGTTCAAAGAGAGTGCAATACAACACAATTTGTATACTAATTTGAAATGGTTCACAAAACACAAACTACGCAGTTTGTATTGTTGAAATTCAGTTTCATTAAAATTTTCATTCCTTACAATTAAAAACCAGTAGTGCCAACATTTACCTTAGCAGAGGTTATTGTTCCAAATGGAGCAAATTCCTTGCGAAGCCTTTCATCATCAATAGTATCGTCCAAATTCTTGACATACAAGTTAACTCCCTGGTAGCGTGTCAATCGTTCAGACTTCAATTGTTCAAATTTACGTTTTAGTTCTTTTTGACGTTCAGCTTTCTTTTGAGCACGTCCCACATACAGCGGTTTGCCCTCCACTAATTCTTTGCCGTTAAGCTCCATGCAAGCTCTTTCAGCATGATCAGGATCTTCAAATGCAACAAATCCAAATCCCCTGGAGTTGCCATCATCTTTATACATAACTTTATGGCTGGTTATGCGTCCATATTTCTCAAACATGTCCTTTAACATCTCGTCAGAGAAATCTTCACCAAAGTTCTTAACATAGACATTGGTGAAAAGTTTGGCCTTCTCACCAAGTTCCTTTTCGCGTTCCTTACGGGGGATGAATCTTCCAACATAAACTTTTTTACCATTAAGAAGCATTCCATTCACTTTTTCAATTGATTTGTTAGCAGCTTCTTCAGTTTCAAAATGTACAAAGCCATAACCTTTAGAGGCACCTGTTTCGTCTTGAGCCACTTTACAACTCAGTATGTTACCAAAGGCAGAGAATGTATCGTACATTGCCTTGTTATCTATAGTTTTGTCAAGATTTTTAATGAAAACATTTCCAACACCAGATTTGCGTAGAGAAGGGTCACGTTGTGACCACATGATTCGAATAGGTCTTCCTTTAATCATGTCAAAGTTCATAGTATCTAACGCTCTCTCGGCTGAAAAAAATTGTACTATTATTAACAAACAAGTAAATGTTAATGTAATTGTTACATAATACCATCAATTACTTTCAACCCATAACCAGTAATTAATGACTTGTGTAAAAAAATAAGGCCCCAACTGTATTAATATTTCATCGCTATGGTGAAACCATGACACTAGGCTTTTTGGAAGCTGAATTGTATTATGGAAGAATCAATATTTCTGTTCTAGGTGCAGCTGTTTATGTGGTCTTCTTTATAAATGGCTCTACCACCTACAATATAGCTAATTCTGGTATGGCAGTATGAGTGTAAAAAACGGCATTTTTAATTAACACTAATAACAAAGTAGGTGGAGGTAGATTGAGAAATATTTAAACAATCTTGTGCCATTAACATCTTGTGAACCTAGATAAAGTTGATAGTTAATCTAAATTATGACTAAGACTGACACTGGTCAAGCAGTCTCTTCATGACAATGTGTATTGTAATCTAAATTATTAAAGAAAGCTACAATGTTTTCACAATTCTCAAGAGTTGAGTACATAAATTACTTATCAACAAGTCGTTATAACCAAGAAAATAAGTAGCATGATATATTTTAAAATGTAAAACAATTTTTAGTATGATTAGAATTTACGTATGCATTTTTTATTCCATGGAACAAAGAATTTAAATGTGATTCATAGTTACTGTCTTTTTGTGGTATTGCTTAAATTTATCAAGCAGTTACCAACATAAAACAACATTATTACTATTGTTTGAAGCTGATGAAATATTAGTGATATTTACTAAGTCTGTGTTAACACAAATTAATTATCTCATTTGTGGATACATTCTGGTTATTATAATACAAGATTGCCCCTTTTCTTGACCTCGATGTAAAAATATGAAGCAAATGTACTAGTTCTTCTCTATGTCCCTTTATTGCCAATGTTCCTGAAGAACCAAGTAAAAATTTCTAGATTCATACAGGAAGAATTTAGAATACTCCAAAATTGGAGGCCTGCTTTTATATTTACATCTTCGTAATAGTTATACATCACAGTAGTCATGTGTGAGTACAGTCACACTATTTTTTAATATATGATGGAGTAGCGAACGAGCATACAGTCCACCTGATGGTAAGTGGCAACTGCCGCCCATGGACATTAGTGATCCACCCCAGATAGGACCAAAATCCCAACTGAACTCGACCACAGATGCGTTGCTACCCGTGAGGACCTCTATAACCACACATGTAATACTTTTACCAAACACATAACTGACAAAACAGCATCCACAAAAAATAATAAATCAAATAAAACATTGCATATAAACACCCAAAAAACGATGATAAAAAGGTATTTGTGTAATAGAAGATTGTGTTGAATACCTTTATATTAACCACTAATAAATATTTAATGAGAAATGAATGTACAGCAAAAATTCCAACTGTTAATTGCATCAATATTGATAACAGACAATGTTTCAAGCAACAAGATGTGAAATTAATTCTTGTGCAACAGACAAAAGGAACTGATCAAAGTATAAAATTCAATTTACTTTAAAACAGTTTTAGATTGCGTACTTCCCCTTCCGAAGGACACTAAATGAGGATTAAAATCGTGTACGAGTCATGCAATGTAATTTTAATTCTATTTCTACCTGATACGATTGGATGACTTGATAATATAAAATACAGTCGAATTGAGAAACTGCTTGTTGAAATCGGTTAAATTGAAGAAATACATGCTACATTAAAAAAAATGTTTATATTATCAGTATAGCGATAGAAGAAAAAAAATAGGTATAGATAAATTCAAGAGCACTTACCATCAGCGGGCTGCTGAAAGTTCACGTACGCGTAGCCTAAAGATCTACGGGTTATCATATCGCGACAAACGCGAATAGAAAGAACTGGGCCAGCCGTAGAAAATTTTTCAAACAACATGGCCTCAGTTATATCGGAATGCAAGTCCCCGACATACAAAGATGCCATGGGGTAACTAGGTGGTCCAGGATTCATATTGAAATGATTATATTGATGGTAATATAAAGAGCATTAAACTAAAGTGCTGACAAAAAGCAACTTCACTTTCTCTTTACGATTACCTATCGCATTCCTTAGACCACGTTGCACGCTTACGTTCACTAACTTTTAAGCGAGTGACTCCCGTTTAATTTTTTATTATTTTACTATTTTTTTGGATTTTTGTTAATTTTGTGCTTTTTTTTTTATTTTACAAGAATATATCACGAAATTCTGAGGATTGTGTGACCTATTTCCGAGGGACCACACAACCTCACGTGAACACACCTTGCCTACCAAAGGAAGGTTGACGTTTGAGAATTGTGACTTGTGAAAGGCATAAAACAAGATGGCGAAGTTTAGGTGGCTAGTATTGCATTATAAAATTGCATAACGAGTATTGACCTCAGAGTGGTAACCGCTAGAAAATATTGTATGATATTTAAGTTACTCTTTTATGAAATTGCGTAGAGTGTTATTATGCCCATTGTTTACCATTCTGGCATTCTGGTTATTATTGGTTAGTGTTTAATGGCGTACCTAGACTTGGCGTCGTGTATTATCTTTGTACTAGTAAATTAATAAGTAGTGTTTGATATATGTTCCTAATTTTGTTGCTAAATATTTGTCAATCATCAATTGTCAATTACCTTTAAAAATAAGTCTATCTGCACACCATAAAAATATTTTTGTGCTATATTTTTCGACATATTTCCCTCTTTTTAAATATTAAGTATAACAAGGGACAAATCCTAATTAAAGTATAAATGAAAATAGGTATCGAACCGAAAAAAATAGTAATCATGAAGATTTACCATGGTTCGCCAATATAGATTTAATAGGAAGCAATTTATAATAATTATGATTTTTGCCAGTATGTGTGAGTGCAAATGCCAGGTATTAACATGTGTGGCACTTTAACATGGTATGATAATAAAATAAGTAATTTTCATTTGCGATTTATGTAAAGCTAAACTATACGAATATAATTCCTACATATGACAAACATTGGCAAATACAGTCATGTCTGCCTTCGCTTAAATGTAGCCAGCATCATTTTGCTCATACCAGCTGAATAGCTAATAAATATAATTTTGCCTTTGATTTTTTAATACTTTGTATCAAAAGAATGAAGTATTTACATCACAAATATTATTTAGTTAGCCTCTATGTAAACTATATCTACTAAAATAATAAAAATATATACTTTGCTGTATTATGCAATACAATATAAACACATAGATCATAATTGTAAATTAAATTAAGATATCATTTGCATGGATACCTAGTCATTGGACATCAAAGAAAATGTTATGAGTAGACTAGGTTGCTACCAATGCTATATAATGTGGTGATATATGTTCGTACATTAGCTACTGTTATGATACTTGCTGATCGCCTTTCTTTAGAGAATCGAGAAATAAAGTTTGGTTCGAAAGTTGTAAATATAAAGGTAGTTTTTATTCATTACTTTTTCTCCGCGTTTTTTCCTCTTTGTTTTCCTTCTATGTCAATAATTCACATATACAATTAAAATTATTTAGGAATAAAATTTTTGCTTATTTTATTTTTATAATTTGGTATTCACCGTTTTTGTACGTAATTAACTTGTCATTTGCAAAATGGTCATAAGACCAAGAAGCCATCGCATAAAAGAAATAAAAATGTACACATAGGTCACAGTTTTGACTTTTGACATTGGCAGATCAATTCTAGATTTTATGTAGGTAACGTCATTGAGTCGTGAAGTTGTCTATATTTCATTTAAATCGTAGTCGAAAAACAAACGAACGAATATTTGAGAAATTACTGAAGAATCCTTAAAATTTGTTAGGTTTCGGATGTTAGCGGTAAAAAAATTTGTAGTACCTGTATTAATTTTATTTATTTACGTGCTAAGTAAGGTGAAAGGTTTTGAAGCTGAATACCTACCTAATTATTGATGAAACATTGTGTGATTTCTCTTGCTTACGCTTACAGCATGCCAAACTGTTGCATCGTCGTTATAAAATTAGTAACTATTTGGTTTTGATTTTCAGATAGATCGAAATATTATAATCGAAATGTAAACTGCTTACAAAAAGAGTACTGCCTCGTTTGGCTCTTGGTATCGGCGTGCTGACGACACCTATATTTTATGAAAATCTGCAGGTGAGTAGTGTTTTGAATATAGTTAATTACAAATCTCTTAACTCTACGCGTCTTAAACTTGAACTCTCAATATTAAGTTTCCTTTTAGGAATATTTGCGAGTGAAAATGTAGGCCGCACTTATCATTAACACGCAAAGTTATTATCTTTAAGGAATTAAAAACTTAAAATATTACAAACGGTATGTACTGACTTCTACTATAATTGTGGCTATGTTATAGCACAATGGCAAATAGGCTGACAATTAGTTTACTAATAAATGGCAATAGCTGACAGAAACAGCATGCAGCCCTTAACAATTACCTGCAATATTAAAAGTCAGTAAAGTTAAACTATAAACCAAATATTTACTGACATTAAAAAGCCACCTTAAACCTTATAAACTTTGCACTTTGAAACTACAGAATCTAAACTGATTTAATTTTTCACATTCTGCAATAAAATTTTCACACAAAACACAAATTTGTGTATAGAATTATTTGATGTGTTTTTAGAATGAATAGATGTGTTTTTCTGATATCGCTAAGGCCTTCGACCGGGTCTGGCACAGGGGCCTTCTTGCGAAGCTTCCATCTTACGGTCTCCCCGAGA